>CAUHTR010000035.1:0-252500 GCA_959609185.1 Schmidtea polychroa
CACACATGGTTTGACTTTTTTAAAGAAATTTTGTGATTCTTTAGAAATTTGAAAATGGTTGCTTTTGATACATTGCGCATTTTTTCCAGGGAAGCAGGAAGTTTTATTTCATCAAAGTCAACTAATTATTTCTGTGTTCTATAATAATTTGTTTGTCACCACTTCTTTTTCCTTTTGTGTATTACCTCAAATTTCTTGTAATTATATATTGTTTTTACAGAATTTTTGTACATTCACTATAACCTTCCAACATTATAGTAATCTTCGTCATTTTCTATGGTACTGATAAATCTGAATTTATCAAGTTCTGAAATTCTATAAAAATATTATATTTTAAACTTAAGTTAAAAAAAAAATAAATCGAGATTTTGTCACTACGTCAAAATTTGATGGAACGGTTACATGTCACTTAAACATGCGACATTTTAATATAGACCCGCTTTAACATACGACAGATTATCACACATTTTCATGTCAAGACACGTCTTCCTGCGAAAAACCAAGCATTTAGTATGTGTATTAAGTTACTTATTTACTCCGGTTTATTGGATTGCGTCTAATATTCCTATGCAGTCAAACAAATAAAGATCGTATAGGACGTGTAGTTCATCTTTATTTAGCAGCAAACGTACTTCAGATTTTGCGAGCAATCGCTCATATTTCTTACAATTAAAAAATACATGGGTGTGTTTGATTATATATAAAACAATGTTTGTAATTATTTTATGTTGTGTATAAGTTAACGCTTTTCGTTATTTTTTTGGTTATTTTTTTGATTTTGTTCCAATGTACAATGCATAATCGCCCTATTAATAAACAAATTTATAAGAACGTAATTATCTTTTTACCTTTTGACACCGATCTAGCTTCACCGCGCTGGGGGAAAATGATTTTTCCGCCCTTTATAAATAGTTTTAAATAACTATATTAAGATATATTTTGGACAGTGAGTGGCTTTTTTTAGGAATTTGTAGAGTTAACAAAAACTATGTTTTTATAAAGAAAGAGAATATTAACAAAATATACATGTATTTACAAAATAAAATATTGTGAGCCCGGAGGGCGAAGCTAATAATACTTGGGGCGACGGGAAAATCTTACAACTTCCGAATTTGTCTGTCTTTTTGTATGCGTCCACTCGGATATCTTCACTTCTACAAGTCGAAATTCGATGAGACTTGTCTTAAAAACTTGCTTTGCGCTGGGATTGCGATGACTTACAATTTTTAATTCTTATGGGGTAGTTTTAAGGGGCGAAATAAATAGATTTTTTCGGTGCAAGTCAAAAACCGATTGTTATAATCGCTTCCTTTATTAGTTGGAAAGAGCTCAAAAATCTAAATAAACACCTCGTTCACACAACACATTTAAATAACATAGTTTTTGAGTTTTTTCCGCAGTAAATTGAAAAGCCATTAACCGAAAATTCTTTATATTTTCTAACTTTATACAATCTTAAAATTGTAATTTTGTTGATAAGTCTACATAAAATAATCTGGAGTAAGAACAAGATACCTAAAACATCCCAACTTTTGATCAAATTCTGGTCTCACACCATATAATTTTATTTTCATTCATTATTATTGTTACTTAAAATATATTGTATCATGCAATACATTTATTTAAGAAAACTTGAAAAAATTTAAGAAAATTCGTATGTTCAATTCGAGTTGGTAACGTCTTTAAATGCATATATGTAGCAAATTGTAATTTTATTTAGCCTATGATCATTTCCATTTTTATCTTCCAAAATTAAAATGTGTGATAATCTGTCGTATGTTAAAGTGTGTCCGTATTAAACTGTCACTATGTTAATATGTCACATTGTTAATCTGTCGTATGTTAATGTGTATCTATGTTAAAATGTCGCATGTTTAAATGTTGACACACCGATGAAACTGTTGAGGGTACTGGTTCAAGTAGTTTAGAAATGTTTGAAATACTGTAAAAATATTAAATTAATTGTAATTTAAAGAATATATCTTACGTTATCATTTATTCACCTTCACAAAAAGGTAAAGCTTCAACAGAAATTGTGGAACTATCTGAAATCTAAGGAAAATATTTTTTCATTTTCTCTACAACTCAAAGTAGAATTCGGGGAATTTTCTTTGCAAAAATTTCCCCCATTTGTTTTGATTAATTAATAATTAATTAAATAATTAAGTTTTAATAGTTTCTATTCCATGAACTATTTCTACGTATCAAAGGTTTACATGCATTTTTTACTGTGTTGTGTTTGTGTTTTAAATTTATTTTTCTACCACACTCAATTTTTATATAAAACCTTTTATTCCAACCAACATTCAATTTTTACACACAGGTAAGTTTGTGTGTTTCGATAATATAACTTTAGTTTTTTTATTATATAAAAGTTTTTATTTCATGCAAATGGGTGTAAGTTCATCCTTGCACTTCTGTCTTTTTCATTTATGCGTGTATGCATTTGAGTTTTCGAGAATTTTGATTTATGATTCTGGATTACTCTTTTGGAATGTTTATTTGCTTTAAATAATCTTGAGAAGAAGTTCATTTTTAAATACAAAATATTCATGTTTTTATTTTCAAATTAATTTTGAGTTTAATTAATTTCAACTTTAAATGGCCGATGAAAATGAAATTGAATGATAATATTATGTAAGATGATTGGAAATGTGAACCTTGGATTTATACGGTGATTTATACATCACTACATTGAAAAATTTTTCTCAGAAGATTTCGTATTATCGATTAGTTTTTGAATTAATTTATTTTAATTGGAAATTGATTTTTATGGATACCATAACTATAAAATGTACTGTTTTATCACTAATTCGGTTAAAAATTCTGGGGTGTATAAGAATTCCAAGTTAAAATCTTAAAATAAATATGTTATCTAGCGTAACAAGATTTTCAAAACGGACAATTTGATGTGTTGCCTATATTATAAAACTTATTAACTTTTTAATTATAGGAAATGTTGTACAGCGGAACTGGGTGTAGTTTATTGAGTGTTTTATTAAATAATATTATCACGTCAATGCCTTTATAAATATTAGGCCTGAATTTTAATGTCTGATTGAAGAGATATTGACCATGTCCATAAAATAGATTTTAAATTGGAATATATGGCGTTCTCATTTATTTTGAAATGTACCAAAATTTTTGTTTTAATTTATAAACATTAATTTTGATATTTTTATAGGAAACATCCCCTGAAACATTTAAATATGCAAATTTGTATCGATATTTATTCCTCTCTGCGCAATCAATTACCTTACTGGCTCTTGTTGTGTTACTATCAGTGACACTAATTCAATACTATAAGCATAGTGCAAGTAAAGGCATATTTGATGTTGCCGAGCAGAGGCGTTTAAAAAAACGGAAAGAAAGAGTCATCTATTTTATATTTTCATTTGTCTTTTGCTGGTTTACAGGTAAGATCTTATATTATTCAAATTATTAGACAATTTTACAGTTCAATCATTTCGTAACATCTTTATGATTTGGAACAAATATATTTCCTTTAATAAAATTTATTGACATTAGAATTTCTCGGAATTTGATTTCTATTGACCTCCCCATCGCGAAAAATAGTATATAACAAAAGAGAAATAATTTAAATTTTATATATATATATAAGTTATGTAAAGTTTTGTTTGAATAATATTCGTTTGAGGGTTTTTTGAAAAATATATCTTATTGAATTATTATTGATTTATTTTATGAATTTAGAAGTTGGGGACATCATAACTGGCGACCACGCCAAGGAAATCAATGCGATAGGAAAAAAGAAAGGAACCAAGAATATGTTAGATTCCTTGTCAAAACAAGCACGTGAGATGCTAAATTTTAATGTCAGAAAGTTTGACGGAAAAGTTGGATCTGAAGCCGAACTTTGGCTAAAGGATATTATGGAATGGCTGAGAATAGAAGATCAAAGTCTAGTAGACGCATTGGATCTTTTGTTGACAGATGCGGCATCGATGTTATGGGAAGCGGCGAAAATAGCGAAGATGACCGATGAAATGGCAAAAGAGTGGTTTATAGAAACTTTTACAGTAAGGAAAACCATTACTAACAAGATTGTAGAACTAGCTCAAATTCAGCAAGAGAGAGATGAAAGATTCCAAGTCTTCGAAATACGAGTAAGAAGTTTAGTTAAAAGTGTATTTAGCTCTGGAATGTCTGATGAACAGATTGTTCGAGACATTATCTCAAACAGAGCGAAAGACGATAGAGTAAAAGAAATATTCTTATCAGGGAAAGTGACAAGTTTTGAAGATGCCAGGGATATGGCAAAAATTCAGGAGAAGATCGAGATGACGAATGACAATAAATTCAATATTGATGCCATAAGAAGAGACTCCTACGCATCAGTGATGAAAAATGGTAAATTCGAGGGTAGTCGAGACCAAAGAACAATTGTGAAGACAACTGCACATCAACGCGACGAACACCGAGAGATTAATCATGAGAGGAATAGACCTGGTAATGGTCGGTTTGTACCAATTGTAAATGAAGACAAGAATGAAAATGAGCGGTATAGAGGACGATATGATACAGGAGAACCAGAGAGAAGAATACCTACAGTATCGCTTAAAGATATTGCAAGAAGGTTATTTAATGACAGCAAAGGAAGAGATTCGCCTCATCCAGTGAAACTGACACCAGGTCAGTGTTTTTGTTGTGGAGAAAAAGGGCACCGGCGTTTTGAATGTCCTATGAAAGACAAATGTCTAATCTGTGGAAAAGAAGGTCATGGATTCAGAGATTGTTTTTTGCTTAAAAATAGAAATGGATATCAGAAGAGAGTGGCATGTATTTACGAAGAAGATCACGAAAGAAATAATGGTGATTTTACAGAAGATTTATACAGTAATTACGAAGAAACGATAAAAAAATCAATGGATAAACCAAAAAACAAGGACGATCCCATTGCTTTCATTTCGTCAGTGGGGTCGACACAATAATCAGTAGAAAGAAGCGAAATGAAGACATGATGCAGAAGATGTATGAGACGACAGACAGAAGAAAGTGGAGTAAGATTGTAATAAACATGACGGCGATTGACATGCTTTGGACTCTGGAGCGTCAGTATCAGTTATGAGTGGAAAAAGTTGGACAAAGATCGGGAAACCGAGGTTGAAGCAGAGCACAATTTCTCTTTGTGGAGTATTTTCGACGGGAATGGAAAGACCGTTAGGAGCAATGACGATAAAAGCTGATTGGAATGGGAAAAAAAGAATTATTAATGTTATAGTTGTCAAAGATATACGTCCAGATTTCATTGGGGGTGTAGATACAATGGAGAGATTTGGTATTCAACTGGTAGAGGTAGACAATATTGAAGCGTCACAAGTAGGGAGGACATATGTGGACTCACAACGAGAAGAGAAAGCATTATTAATGCTTGGAGACAGGAAGAATGAACAGTTAGACATATTGCTACGGAAGTTCAAAGGTATTTTTATGGCTTCAACTTTTGATCTCGGGTTTACGAAAGTTGTTCAGCATGAAATGAATATAGTAGGTGGGCCTGTAATGTTACAGCCAAGAAGACAACCAATGCATTTAGAACAAAAGCTTGACGAACTTGTCACAAACTTATTAGAAGCGAGAGTTATTAGAAAATGCAAAAGTGCATGGAACGCGCCACTAGTGATTGTGGCTAAGAAAGATGGATCAATAAGGATGTGTGTCGACTATAGAGGGTTGAATGCGATCACTGAAAAGATATCTTTTCCAATGCCAGATACACGATTTCTACTGGATTGTCTGGCAGATTCAAAATATTTCACATCCATCGATCTCGGTCAAGCATATTATCAAGTTGGAATGGCGAAGGAAATTCAAGAGGTCACGGCTTTCAGTACAAGGCAAGGACAGTTTTGTTTTAACCGACTTCCTTTTGGACTAGCAACAGCCCCTGCGACGTTTCAAAGAATGATGCACTCAATGTTGGATGGAATATTATTTAAGGGTGTTGTTGTCTACCTCGACGACATTCTTGTATATGGAAAAGACATAGAGGAACACAATAACCGATTAGAGGAAGTATTCAGAAGAATTCAACTAGCGGGGTTGAGAATTAACCCAGAAAAATGTAATCTGTATAAAGAAGAATTGACATTCCTAGGGCACACTGTAAGTGCAAGTGGGATAAAAACGAACGACAAGAAGATTAAAGAGATTCAAGATGCAGAAATACCAGTATGCGCCAAACAATTAAGATCCTTTTTAGGTATGACCAATTACTATAGGAAGTTTATAAAAGACTATGCGAAAATTGCGGAACCTCTACATGCAGCTACGTCCGGCTGTGAGAAAAAGATTAATTGGTCAGAAGATTGCAACAATAGTTTTGAATTACTTAAAACAAAGTTGTGTGAAGCTCCAATTCTAGATTACCCAAGAATGGATAGAAACTTTATTCTGGATACAGACGCTAGTTTTGGGGCCATCGGAGCAGTTTTATGTCAAGCTAAAGAAGATGGTACTGAAGTAGTAATTGCATATGGGTCGAGACACTTGACAGCACATGAAAAAGGTTATTGTGTGACTAGGAAGGAGTTACTTGCTATACACGAATATGTAATGTATTTTAAACAATATCTATACGGAAAGTCATTTGTAGTACGAACGGATCACAAGGCGTTGGTTTTCATGAGATACACAAAAAAAACCGATAAGCCCGCAATTTCAAACCTGGCTAGCCAACCTTTCCGGATATGATTTCGATCTTCAATATAGGAAAGGAGAGGAACATGGAAATGCGGACGGAATATCAAGGATTAAAGGGATGCTATGTGCACAATGCCAGACTAGACATGAAGACGCAAAAGAAGAAAAAGCCAGAGTAAGACATATCAGCTCATTACAGAAGACTGAGTCGATGACTAAACTCTTAGAAAAGCAACAAGATGATGTAGATTTCATTCACATGACAAGAGTGTTACAGGGAGAAGAGAAAAAAGATGACTTGAATAAAAAGAAATTTCCTTTCAATTTGCATAACAACATAAAATTAGAAGATGGGTTTTTATTATTAGAGAAGAATGGTAAAGATGTCATCCTGGTGCCGATAGACTACTCAAATACGTTAGTTAAAGGAATACATACTGAAATGTGTCACATTGGAGTAAAGAAATTAATTAGCTATATGAGCAACATATTTTTTTGGCCAAACATGCAAGAAACTATACAAAACTGTTTGAGAGTATGTGAGATATGCTGCAGAAGGAAAATAGTGCAGGAGAAGACAAAGGAACGATTGTTGTCGATAATAAGTTCAGAATTTTTAGAACAGTTGGTCATTGATATAGCACACATGAAGAATGGTGGAGTGTACAAGTATATGCTAGTTATCATTGATCGTTTTAGCAAAATGGTCAGTCTGACCGCACTGGAGAGACAAGACGAGAGATCGATTTTCAAAGCCATATTGGAGAAGTGGATATACCGTTTCGGAAAACCGCGAAATTGTCTGTCAGACAGAGGGAAGAACTTCGATAGTGGTTTTATGAAAACAAATCTAGGAAGACTGGGTATTACGCAACAGTTCAGTTCACCATATCAGCATCAATCTAACGGTTTAGTTGAGAGAACAATACGGACAGTCAGAGACTTGCTGGCGACATCATTAGCAGGTGGACTAGGAGAGCGAAATTGGGCGGAGTTACTTCCTCGAGTAGAATTTTGTATTGAGTGACGGGACGACAAAGAAACTCAGACGAATTGAATGGCTTAAGAGATGGGCAGTTCCTTAAAGAATGGGAGAGTTATGTAAAGTTTTGTTTGAATAATATTCGTTTGAGGGTTTTTTGAAAAATATATCTTATTGAATTATTATTGATTTATTTTATGAATTTAGAAGTTGAGGACATCATAACTATATATATATATATATATATATATATATATATATATATATATATATATATATATATATATATATATATATATATATATATATATATATATAAATTATAAAATCTATAAAATTACATGAATGGATTGCATAAGAACATTACATTCGCATGTGAAACTGAGAAGGATTCATCCATAGCATTTCTTGACTTGTTAATTAAACGTAAAGATGAACAATATGAGACAGAAATTTACAGAAAACCAACAGATCCCGGGCTCTATACTACCCCAGAGAGTTTTTGTGAATTTAAATATAAAAGAAACATGGTGAAAGGATTGGTTTATCGATCATGGTGCTTATCTTCCACTTTTAAAAATTCAGTAAAAAGTGTCGATAAATTAGTTGAATTACTGGTGAAGAATGGCTACTCAAAAGGTTTTTATTGTTAACGTTGAAAGAGACTGTTGATAAATGTATGAATAATGCTAAGGGTCGTAGTATGAATGAATGTAAATTGACTGATATGTCGAATGATGTAGTGAATATGAGTATTGATACTAACAAACGAGATGAGCCAAAATGTTTGATGGTATTGCCGTATTCTGAAGGATATATAGATTTCAAAAGAAAGATTGGTAAACAGTCGGGTACATTGAATTATAGAATTGTTTCAAAATCGTGCAAAGTATTTAGTATGTTTGTTAGTAAATCTCAAACGCCGGTTGGATTGTGTTCGGATCTCGTTTATCAATTCCCATGTAATGGGTGTAATGCCACATACATTGGAGTGACTTCCCGTCATCTCTGTACTCGAGTTCAAGAACACTGTTGACCGAAGGAGTGTCCAATATTAAGGATCACAATAAAGTCTGTATGAGAGAATTAGCAATGTCGGATTTTAAAATATCAAAAAATTTTGATAATTGTTTTGAGCGTGTGATGTGAAGCATTATTGATAAAAACTTTTAATCCTAAAATCAATGTGCAGAATGCAGTAAATACGTGTGTTGAATGTTTTTAATTAAGTTTTTGTATGTTGATGTATATTAATAATGATAAATAATTAAAAAAAATAATTAAAATAATTTTAAAAGTTTAAAATAATTGATTGTTGAAAATTATTTTATTAATTTATAGATTTTATAATTTGTTTATATGGCGATATATATAATAATCCAGGGGTAGGGAACCTGCGTTTTGCTAGCTTTATTATGTGGCTTTTAGGTATTTTGCTGAAATAGGTTAATTTAAAAATGTTCACATTCAACAGATATTGCCACACTAAATTTTTCAACCTTTCCTCAAATTGACTAAACTCAGTTTGAACCTGAATTAGTAGATTTAGAGGACAAAGCATTCTGGTGTTCAAAATTTACACACACCTGATCCATGAACTTGAAAACCTTGTCACTATAACACAAACGGTCTGAAATAAGTTAGCTCAAAAAACAAGATTAAATTATCTTTGATGTTTGGAACTGTTTACTCGACACCTATTTTCAGCTGAAGAAATTTACATTTTAGGCTTTTTGGATCAGCATATTTTTGTGAACAATTATTTTCCAATATGAATTATATGAAAAGCAAATTAAGAAGCCAATTGAGTAATGCTTAAAATTGAAAGCAACTGATTATTTACCAAATATTAACCAACTTTGTAAGAAAATCCAATAACAGAAATCTCATAAAATTTCTTTTTCTTATTTTTGTCACATTTATCTGAATTTTATCTGAAAATTGTATTAATTATTGCATAATAAAACAGCAATTTAATTTTTTGTTATATTATTCAAGTTACACTGTAAATCGATTATATGGTGTTGATAATTCAGAAGATATCCAACACGCTGATGATCTCGAGGATAATTTGACACAAAATTTATCTCTTCGAGAAGAACTGGAATTTATATTGAAGCAAATGAGTGAACCTGGCCCAATTAAATCAGATGAATCAAAATGGTTGAAGCAAGAATTCTCATTGTTCAGAAATACGGGAAAACGCACTGAAAATTTAGAGAAATTATTTAATGCATTGTTGACAATTAAACCTATGAGGAAGTTTTATGATAAAGAAATTTTTAAATTGAAAATTTTAAAAATTAAAGTTTAGATTAATTTTTAAAAAAAATAAAAAGATATTTTAATTAAAAATATCGTCGTAGAAAATTTGTTTAAATAAGAAAGTTTAAAGAAGATATAATTTGATACTGATATTTACTGAAATAAAATTTATGGAAACAAAAACTGATTTTAATGTTTTACAGGATGAACCTACTAATATGGTGGCAGCGGTAAACACCGACACAATCACCGAAAGATTGCTATCAAAGGTATTCTGCCAAGGTGACGACTTGGAAAAGTTCATTAAAAGATGCGAAATTTATTTCGACACCAAGGGAATCACACCTAAGAAAGATCAGGAAAGATTAACATCTTGCATGATTGATGAGGATCTCCTGGAAGTGTACGCCAAAACTCTGAAAAAAGCCGAAGGATTCCAGGCTAGGTTGCGATTGGCATTCGATCGCGAAAGAGGTGTTTTAAAGGATCTACAAAACTTGTTGAATTACAAGCGGAAGGGTGAGGAAATAGAAACGTATTTTAAAAAGGTGGAGGACCTGGTTGATAGGTTGTTTGAAAATAAAGAATTTACCAAAGAGAAATTAACAGCAAGGATGTTAATAGTATGTGCGGAGAATAAAGAAGTTGAGAAAGAAGTGATACTACGGAAGATAAAAAGCACAGAAGAAATAAAGGAAACACTAATTCTGATGGACAAAGTAGACAAGCAAAGAGATCAGATAAACAGTATGAAAAGTTACGCCAGAGTGGTCTATCAGGAACCACAGAGAAGAGTACAATACAAGAAGAAAGAACAGAGCGAAGAAAGTATCCGAAGAGAAATGCCAGAATGCTGGTTATGCCACAAAATAGGACACACGAAAATTGATTGTCCAATAAAAGGTAAAATAGAATGCTGGACATGTCATAGAAGCGGACATATAAGTAGAAACTGTCCAGATAAAAAGCTCCAAGATGTTTTGGGTGTGGGAAAGAAGGTCATATAAGAAGATTGTGTCAGGAAATACGTTGTGAAAGATGTAGCAGAAATGGTCATAGATCCGAGGAGTGTTATACAAAGATGAGGTACGGGAGAGCGACGGAGAGACAAAGACTCACGGGAAACAGATACAGTCGGATAAATGGTATCGAGGAAGAAGAAGAAAGGGAATCGTGTGTAGAGACAAATGAAGATAATTTTAGGAAGACGTACCCAAACAACAGGGCTCCGCCAGTAGAGGAGTTGGTTGGAGCCATATTCTAACAGAAAATTTGATGGGATATCCTCAAGGGGCAGAAAAGTGGGAGAATGTTGGAAGGGTAAGCGAGGAAGTATACAGGTTCCTAAAGAGAGAAATGTTTGAAGAGGAAGTGGAAAGAATTGGAACCATTGAAACGGAGCAGGCTGTTGAAATTTTGTATAACAAAATGCAAGGAAGGCCTAGTATAACAGTAAGGATGAATGGGGAAAATTTCGACTGTTTATTAGACACTGGTGCAAGAATCAATGTAATGAGTGTGAACTGTTTTAACAAGCTACGAGGACAACAATTGACGAAAAGTGACGATAAGTTACGATGCGCAAACGAGAGTACGATCGAGACAATAGGAAAAACGAAGGTGCAAGTAACCATTGGAAATGTTATTAGAAAAGTTATATTCATTGTGGCGGAGAAAGTGACACCAGATGTGATTGGAGGAATCGAATTACAAGAAACATTTGGATTTAGACTGTTAAAAATTAAAGATATCGAGGCTAGTGAAAAAGACAAGAACTATATTTGTAACATTGAAGCAAAATTTGGCAGAAAAATAAAGGATGAAGAACGATTGATACGAGCGTTGGAACAGTTAAAGATCAATGAAGATAGCAAATTAAAGGAAATTATAACAAACAGTGGAAACGTGTTTATGGCAGATAAATGGGATGTGGGTCGCACACATTTGGTAAAACACAAGATAGTTACAAGAGGTGAGCCGATAAACATAAAACCATATCGCCAACCACTAAATTTGGAATCAAAGATTGAAGAAGCAATACAAAATTTGTACGAAAATGGAATTATACGGAAATGTAACTCTCCATGGAATACACCACTAATATGTGTATGGAAAAAAGAGAAAAAGGATATTAGACTATGTTTGGACTTTAGACAGCTGAACGCGGTAACAGAGAGGCAGGCATTTCCAATGCCAAACATAGACGAGATGTTGGATTTGTTAGGAGGATCCGTCGTTTTCAGCTCAATCGATCTAGGTAATGCATATTACCAAGTGGAACTAGAAGAAGAATCACAAGAGAAAACAGCGTTCTCAAGAAAGAACGGACAATATTGTTTCAACAGAATGCCGTTTGGAATTGCAGCAGAACCAGGTACGTTCCAAAAAATGATGACAAAAGTATTAGGCAAAATAAAGGGAGCAATGGTGTATTTGAACGACATCTTGATTTATTCAAGCAGTAAAGAGAAACACTATACAATACTAGGAGAAGTGTTAAAGGCGATTGAGGAAGCAGGCCTAAGGATTAATCCAGAAAAATGCCAAATAATAAAGGAAGAAATCAGATTCTTAGGACACATAATCAGCAAGGAAGGAGTACAGACAGATCCATCTAAAATGCAGGCCATACAGAACTTTGGGAAGCCTAATTGCGTAAAGAAACTTCGAAGCTTTTTAAGTATTTGCAATTATTATAGAAGATTCATCAATGATTATGCAAAGAAGGCAAGGATGTTAGAACAATTATGTAGCGGACCAAGTAACAAAAAATTAGAATGGAGTGAAGGAACGAATAGCGTGTTTGAGGGATTGAAATTAGCACTCACGATGGCACCAATCTTATGTTTTCCGGATCTGAAAAAGGAGTTCATTTTAGATACCGACGCTAGTTTCGATACCATTGGAGCAGTACTTTCACAAAGAGATAAAGATGGAAAGCAAAGAGTAATTGCGTATGGATCACACTCGATGACGAGCCACGAGAAAGGATATTGTATTACAAGAAAGGAACTATTGGCGGTATATTATTTTTGCATTCATTTTAAGCACTATCTCTACGGAAGAAGATTCACGCTCAGGACAGACCACAAGGCAATCACGTTTATGATGACAACCAAGAAGCCGATTACTTCACAATTCCAAACATGGATCAATTATTTGAGCAGTTTAGATATAAGAGTAGAATACAGAAAGGGTATTAATCACCAAAATGCAGACATGGTGTCGAGAACTAAATGTGACACGTGTGTTCAATGTCAAATGGCCCACGAAGAAGCTAAGAAAGGAAAGATAAAAACCAGATTACTAGACTCGATCAGAGAAGAAGGAAGAAGCAACATCCAACATGGAATTGTAGAAGAAGTACGAAAGAAAACGATGATACCTGAAAATGAATTACAAGAAATAATAAAGGAAATACATAGACTATTGTGTCATGCTGGAGTCGAGAAGATAGCCGATTATATGAAAGATAGATATGTTGGAAAACACCTGTGGAGTCAGATTCAGGAAATTGTTCGAAGTTGTGAGATTTGTCAAAAAACCAAGGCTTTAACAATAACAACGAAAGAACCAGTAAAAAACAAGATTCGAAGGAAATGTTCGAAATTATATTCGTGGATATATGTGGACCGTTGACAGAAACAAAAGGACGTAAGAAGTATATATTGGGCATAATAGATCAGTATAGTAAGTATCAAGTCTTGACAGCGATAACAAAACAAGACGAAGAAACAATAAAGAAAACGATTTTAGAAAAGTGGATTTTAAGATTTGGATGCCCAAAGGAGATAAGAGTTGATTGCGGAAAGGCGTTTGAATCAGGAATGATGAGAGAATTCACAAAGATGTTAGATATTAAATTATGTTTTTCGAGTCCATACCATCACCAAACAAACGGTCAGATAGAAAGACAATTCAGAACAATACGGGATTTGATAAATGCTACTTTACAGGATAGAAAGAAGACGGATTGGGCAGAGATATTACCAGAAGTCGAATTCACTTTAAATGCAACCAAACAAAAAACGACAGGGAAAAGCCCGGCAGAGATAGTTTTTGGAAAAAAGATTAGCAGGGAAAAATGGTACGGGTCCAAAGAAATTTCGATAAAGGAAGAACTAGAAGAACAAACAAGGAGAAAATTCAATGTAGGAGAAGAATTATTAGTAAAAGTAGAAACACGCCACAAAGGCCAGGACAGGTATGAAGGTTCGTACAAAGTGATAGAGAAAGTGCATGACAGACGATACATCTTAAGAAATGAAGATGGAAAAAGGATCGAAAGAAATGTGGAAAAACTTAAAAATTTCTAAAGAAGGGGGATATGAGGAAGTTTTATGATAAAGAAATTTTTAAATTGAAAATTTTAAAAATTAAAGTTTAGATTAATTTTTAAAAAAAATAAAAAGATATTTTAATTAAAAATATCTTCGTAGAAAATTTGTTTAAATAAGAAAGTTTAAAGAAGATATAATTTGATACTGATATTTACTGAAATAAAATTTATGGAAACTAAAACTGATTTACAGGATGAACCTCCTAATAAAAACAACGTTCACTGATGTGGAGCGTGTGTTTTCAAACACAACTAATTTTTGTAACCGTCATCGCTCTCGCCTCACAGATAAGTCATTGAATGTCTTGATTTTTTTGAAAGCGTTTTATGGGAAAATGTAGATTATCTTAAGTTTTCAAGTTCTCATTTTTTACCGTTATACGGAATAGAATTGAAGAAAATGCAAATAAATTGGGATCATTGGAAGTTTATTTTATGTTCTTTTCATTAAATAAATATACTTATAATATCTTAATGTTTTTAGGCGGCTTGGTTTCCATTTATACAATAATATATTAAAAAATAAACAAAATCTTCTAAAAACCGAAAACCGCGGTTTTCAAAAAGACCGGTTTTTCCCAAACTCTATATGTTGGGGTTCAACAACAGAGGTACAAAAATTAGGTTAAAAAATCAATAAAAACATCAAATTCGCAATAATAATTTAAAGTACAAAATATTGATTAAAAATCTAAAAAATTAAAAATGAATATTTCCCAGAGGAAACTGGTATGGACGGATGCCGAATAATGAGACGAGTTCAACTATAATAAAATAAAATCAATTGGAGGTCCTTAGATGGAATTAATTACAAAAAACTAAGATTAATTAAAAATTAATTAACTGATGAAGAATACGAGCTAATGGAGAACACGATACAATGGGAAACCTGAGATAATGGAAAACCTGAGATAATGGAAAACCTGAGATAATGGAAAACCTGAGCTATGTGAGAGAACCTGAATTGTCAGAAGCAATTAAATTAGCCGGGTCAAAATCAAATTAGGGAAAGTCGTCAAAGGGGACAGGCAAATTACTCAACGTGACATGAGGAAGCGGAACTAATTTAACACAGCGAAATCAAATTACGAAAGGGGTATAAACGCGAGAGGCAAGAAAACAGAATTGCCAGTTTGTCGAAGAAAAGTTAACGAACAAATTTGAGAGGGAAAAACTAAAAAACTTCGAACTTATTGATAACGGAATATTTCTAAAATCGAGCGTACCAGAAAGGGACAACTTCCATAGGAAGATTTATCCCTAAGTAAGATTTACAGTGGAATTGAAAAGTGCAGATCAAAGAAGGTTTTATCAAGTGTGGTTGAATCAATAAAAAGTGTAACTGTATTAGTCTCAAATAAAGATTTTTGTGTTGGGTTGTTAACATAATTTCAAAAAGAACATGAAAGAGTCAAAGAGTGATACCGACTTGCAGAAAATACCCAACAATACAATAGATAGAATATAGTGCCTGGATATGAGGTATAATTTTCAGGATATTTTGGGCTTATGATCTAGATCAGTGTTTCTCAGACTTTTCTCGCTCGCGGCACACCTTCCCAAAAATCAAATCTTTTTACAATTTTTTTCACTTTCCAACGATATATAAAAAGTTACTTTTTATTCTTTACTAATTAAATATGATTACAAGAGATTTTTATAAGGTAATAAAGCAATTCTTTGTGATTTTGACCCACAGAAGGGACTTTTCCATAGTAAAAAGCTTGATATAGTTTTTGTACATTTTTTTTATTACCAACTTTTTTGGGGAAAAAAGTCTCGTGGCACACCTGGTTTAACCTCACGGCACACAGTTTGAGAAACACTGATCTAGATTCTAGAATATAGATGAATAGTGACATTCCAGATGAAGGTGCCAGAAACCATCGAGTTAAAGTCTCGAGATTTTACAGAACCTATTCCTAAGCACTTATTAGTTAAAATTTGAATTATCTAGCTTTTTTTAAAATTTAAATATTTTTTTGCAAACAAAATTTAAATTATATATATAAAATACTAGCTGAAAAAAATATGCATATAACATGTGGAAAAATATAGTTTACTGTTATGTTTATTTCTTAAACCACACGTCAGATCACGTTGGTGTTGATGTAATTTCTGAACAAAGTTTGTGAAAATCAAGATAACTCATAATATTATGTTTCATTCAAGAAACGGGTATTCCTCAATCAATTAGTAATATATTCTCCATTAAACTCCCTTGGTCTGCTTTTGATTCATTGGTTTATATACTGTAATATTGTCGGTTATAAATATTAACTTAATCGTTGATTTATATTAAAACTTTTTAAATTTTTGTTATATTGTATTATAATAAAATTACATGCAATCTCATGTTTTTGATTTCTTATTTAGCAATTTTAATAAATATCCTCTTGGTTGCTGGTGTTACTAATTTGGCAATTCTTAATCCATTATACATAATAAAGGTAATACAGTTCTTATTCGTATTTTTTTATCATACATTCTTTATTTAAAATAAATCCTCCAAAAGTAAGACGTACACTTTAAATTGAAATGAGTAAAACTACAATTTTGGAAATTTAAAGTTGAATAAAATCGTATCTTAAATTTAAAGCAGGAAATCCATATGGAAATTTAACATCTAGCCAAAGTACACCGCGTTGTAATTAATATAAACCTCTTAAAATATAAAATATAATCAATAAATTATATTATTAGAAACATACAAACTCAGAAGTGTGCTGAAAGTTCTTTAGCAGTTACACCTGCTAATTTATTGTAGGTTTCAAGAAAAATGGAAGAAACATGCAAACACGTCTCACATAAGTTCTATAGCAAAACAAATATGAAAACAAACAATAAAATACACCACGTTTAAAGATGCACCCAGTTTTAATCAAATAATTTATTTTAAATGAATATTGGTTTTTGTTCTTGGACATGTGGTTGAGTCTAGTCCAAATTTAGCCTCACAGGAAGAAGTGAATTTATAGTCTCGGGTTCAAAATGCGCGGAAGCTATCACTGTCTGTAATACATAAGATATCTATAAGGGCATCATATTATTTGCTGCATGGGCTCCAAGATTGTTAGCTACGTCACTGGGTTACTGGAGTAACTAAATTTGAATATTAGTTAGGACTTTACAAAAGCTATAAAAATAAATAAATTGTCAGTAAAGATTTTAATTTTCACTTTTGATTGCAAATCTTCTTAAATGATCAATGTAAATATGTAATAATTTATTGTAGTGGCGCTATTTAAAAGCTTAAATGAATATTAATTTATTATTAGTTATTGATTTTTTGAATATAAGAATTTCCACATATTTCATGTATAGAAAATTTGAATATAGAAAAAAAGTTTGTATTTCGATTTATACACTGTTAGAACATAAAAATAACTAATTATCTAAATCTGAAATTTCAACATGTTAAAGGCAATCATTGTGATAGATTATTATGTAATAATTATTAGTTATTATATAATAGTTATAATAATAGCAAGTCAACAAATGAATTTTAATTATTTCAATGTTTTTTTTTCTGTATACACCAATATATCACTTATCGTTGCTACCGTGCGTGACCATATTTTTTAACTTTCAATTTTCTGTTTTACATTGTTTCACAGTGACTTGCGTTTTGATTTGTAATTTTGCATTATTTTATAATTTTTAGTAATTTTAATGAAAAAATAATATTGTGAAACAGTTAAAATAAAAATGTAAGATTGAAATCCAAATATAATTTCACATTAAAAATGGATGAAAAATACTGCTTCTATTTTCGTCTTTTCAGTTTGCATAACATTTTTGTAGAATTAATTATGGACACAAAGTGAGGTATTGGTGTATTAAATATTGATAATTTATATATAATTTTACATTAAATAAAGCACTTTTCACAGCAACTCATAGAACTCAGGTTTAAACCTTTTTGGTGTTTTGAAAGATTTGACCAATTAATTATCAATTTTTGCCCGTTAATCTATTTTTATTTTTTATTTTTCACTCGAATTAATTGATCTACTATTTAATTAGCATCGGTTCACATCGAACTTAGGCATTAAAATCATAAAATTGAAAATTAAAAATAGTGATTCATTGTATATAATCTGATATAATGACATATTTCATTTTCACGTGATAAAAGTTAGAAGTTTAAAATGACGTAAAATATGTTTAAAAATACTGATAAAATAATAAAAATTAAAAAATAAATAAAATTTAGAATTATTATTTTAATACTTTTTTTTGCGTCAAGGCAGTTTCTGGGGACTGACGAATAGGGCGCCGAGGCGCAACAAAAGCATATGCAGGGCCATAACAAGGGTGGTGGAAGCGGTGCAGTCGCACAGGGCATACATCTGAAAGGGGCGCAAAATTGGAATGTAACATTTTTTAATGTTACCAAAAAATAACAAAATATAAATAAAAGAAATTATCAAATGGCCTGCACGAAAAAAAACGACACATTAACTAGCCTATCTTAACATTGCTGATTGGACTGGTCCATTAGCGTGCCTTCGTAGTTGTGTATTTTGAAAAATGTTAGTCCACAAAATGGGCTGCTGTCATTTTTTCAATTAGCAACAGAATTTTAACAGCATTACCACATATTATAATAGCTGGAGATGAATACATATTTAACAATCTCAACATGAATATTATAATTATCATAGTAGGCTGATTTGAATTTTAGGGGTTTTAGGGGCGCCAGATATATGAACCGCACATGGCGCAATAATGCCTTGTTACGGCCCTGAGAAAATTTGAGAAAATTTGTTCACCAAATAGTGGTAAAAGCTTAAATTAAAGATATAAACTTATACGCATGATTATTTCTACTATTTAGCGTAAATTGAAATGCATATAAAATGATTATAAAAAAATTTCGTAAAATTTTATAAAATTGAAAACAACAGTTTTCGAGAAATTTCTGAAGTAAGAATAAGAGTAATTTATGTCCTCGTGTCCCGTTTTTGGCAAAATTTGTCCAGTATTTTTCCATTAGAGTGAGATTGAAGAACGTGAAAACAACAGCGAACATCGACGAAGTTAAACAATAAAACAAGACAAGGTCATCTTTAATTAGAAATTTAAAAGAAAAAATTAAAACAAATTGAAAAATAAAATTGTCTATTATCGACAATTTATCCGAGACAATGGATTAATCATTAGAGAAGGAGGTTTGTTTATATATAAAACGAAATTATAGAAGTGGTTACAACTGCGAATAATCTGTAAGTACCATTGAATGACAGACTATAAAAATGAAACACAAATTAAATTTAATAGACGTAAGAAAAAGAAAAATGACCATTTCGAATCAAATTATAATTAAAGCATTGAAAGCAACTTGATCGATTCTACTTATTATCGAAACCAAAAGCATAACTAGGTGGTCATAAATTCTACTTCTTAAATAATAGTGATATTCTTCCAAAAGAGTTGTAATAAGTGCTCAATAACCACAGTTCCAATATTAAATGTCGTAAATTTGTAATCAATTGTGCTGATCAATAAAAGTTTATATTATCTGGAATTCCTAATTTTTGTCAACCAAGGGAGACTTTTGGGTCAAATCAATAATTTCAAATTTCACCGACAACCCCAACACTTCTATAATTGATTTTCTTATTTTTCCCTATAATAATCTCTGTTTTATTTTATTTTTAGTTATCAAATTTTTGGTTTTCTTTTCATAATTAGTTATGTTAATTTTTCAATTAATTGATTCCATTTTATTTTTAAAGATCGATTTTTCTTTGAATTACTAATTTTTTATTTTTCTTCTCCTGTTTTTGTCGTATTTTCAAAACTTCATCATTAATAATCATAGTCGAAAACTCATAGAAATATTATTTTTTTTTGTATATAGAAATTTTTTCACTTACTCACAAGCCTTGATGAGTACATGTGTATTTTTGAGGGAGCCATAAATTTTCAATGACTGCAAATTAGGAGAAATTAGAAACAGGTGGTAATTGAAAAAAACCAAATAAATAAATACCAATAAGTAATAAATTAAGTTAATGAGGGTCCTTATATAATAAAATTGCGAAAAGTCAAATTAATTAATTTATTTAAAAGTTGTTTACCTCATAAACCATTGCCCAAAGTAGATATCTAGAATTTAGACGGATTATCTTGTTAATTAGAGTAGGATTCCAAATTTAAATCCAGTTAAAAAAGAACATTGTCATTTTGATTGACCGGAACTCACAAATTGTTAGCTGTTAATTTGAATCATAATTATTATTTTGGTCTAAAACATGAGAACATTATCTGAATTTGAATAGCGGAATATTGTTAGTAGGAGCCATTAATTGCCAGGAAAAACTTGCCTTTTTGTGGATTAATAAAAGTATTGTGAAAACTCCTATATCAGTAGGTTGACCATCTGCTGGTATTTTCAAGGGATGATCCTGTATTTTCATCAAATGTCTCGTGTCCCGTTTTTGGCAAAATTTGTCCAGTATTTTTCAAAATGTTAGAATTTTTATACTTTTTCTTCCACTTTTAGCCAATTTTCCAAGGGGGTTGCAAATCAAAAATACATACTAAGTTTTTCATTCAAATTTTAGCAAATTAAATTTTTTGGTAACTGAGATTGAAAAAGGTTACTACACTAAAATTATTAACTTAAAGTAATTTTATTTCAATTTTTCGAATTTTTTTACACAATTTGCAATATTTATACTGAAATATGCCTTTTAATGTGTTGTTAATAATGTTGTTAAATTGTTTATAGTCAATTATGAAAATAAAAGCTTCATTAAAAATTTTCATAAAAATTAAAAATTCTATTTCAGCATTAAAAATAGTCTTTTAACATTAGTAATTGTTATTTTATGTCCAAAAAGTAAAAATTTAGTCTTATTCGTGAAGGAACTACGATATAACACTTAAAAAACAGTTATTAAAAATGTAGTTAGTATAGTAACTTTTTTCAATCTCAGTTACCAAAAAAATTAATTTGCTAAAATTGGAATGAAAAACTTAGTAGGCATTTTTGATTTGCAACCCCCATGCTTTCGGCTTTAATGAAAAAAATTTACAATGTCGCGTATTTTTTTCAAATTTGCCTGGTCAGTGACTTTTTTTGTTTGAATTATGAAAATCATATTGTAAAAAACCGTTTCAATATTGTTGGAACTTAGCCATTTGATATAATTTTAATCCTGCCAAAAAATTATAAACCCCACAAAATTAGTTAGCACTGCTTGGTGAACGGGTATATTTTGATTTTGTAGGATTAATTTATGCTACCATTTTGAAAGTCCTGTAACAAGTTATCATGTATTTAGAGTTTGACAAATCCTTTACACGGATTCCTAAACGCCATAGTTTATGGATGGCAACGAAGAACATTCACCAACATATTCCGAAAACCAGGAAATGCCGACATTTATGGCCAACCAAATTATGAATCGTTTTCAAATAGAAATTTTAATCGTTCAGTTTCTGAGAATAATTCAGAGTTTGATATAAACAACGAAACTATTTCAGAAAATCAAAGATTAAACACTTAAATTAAATCGATTTTTCAATTTTTCTTATTAAAGAGAATTTATAATTTTTTTTATATAAAAATATCGATTTAAAAAAATTTACCTCAGTAAAATTTCAAGGTCATCCCATTGTCATGAAATTTGTCAAGGTCAAATAGAAGTCAATTGAATCATTTTATTTTTTAAATTTATATATTTAAATTATTTATTTTATTTAATTAGATTTTCTTTCATTTATGTTTATTATATGGTAAGAATGGAGAAAATTATAACAAGAATATTTTTATTGGAAAAATATTTGAAGTAGCAATTATTCGAATTGTTGGGTTATGAGTTGGTGATAATATTTGCAAAGTTAAAATTCCTACTCTGACTCCAAGCGTGTCTTTGCCTGACCCACAAATAACACTTGACAACAGAAATCTTTATTGATATTCGGAATTAATTTTCACTTTACACTAGCAATCAATTCAACACTCCGCTCGCTGACTATACAATGCTTATTGTAACACTTAGTGGGGAATAGCACTCGTGTACAAAACCGGATTGAAAGATCACTAACTACTGATTGGTTTATCGCCTGGAACCTTGAGTTTGTTGTTTTCTTTGCGCTTCGACAACTTTATTCAAATTTTCAATAACTTCTTCCTTTATTTCTTTATTTTTCTGTAATTATTTTCCCAATTACTCTTCACAAATCGTCTTCCAATAAATTTTCGTCTGATTTGTCTAATTTGTCATCTTGGTTTTGTCTCCAGTTTCTCTTTATATAGCTTGTTTTATTTGTGGCACTAGAGATAATCAAATGTTTTCCACTTTTTTTTCTCCCGCAATTCCCGACTGTTCCAATTTTATTTATTATTTATTAAAAATTGATTTATAAAGTAATTTATTACTTAAATTTGAAATAGATTAATTACTTTTATACATAAGGTCAGACTTTAGTCTGACAAGTCGATAATAAGAAAAGACCGATCGACATTTGATATCAAGATATCCGATCGAGATAAGTTGACATTGGAAATTGTGGTTAACTATAAATACCGATTAACGAAGTTTGTGTTAACTGAGACATCGTTTGAAAATTTTAAGAAATTCGATATCAAGAATCAATTGAACGAGTTGATATTGAAATTAACCAAAAAGTCATTGTACAAGATTCGAATAATTTCGCATATAAAGAAGTTAACTTACCTTGTATTCCCGACTTTCAATTAACAGAAAGCGATTATCAATTTAGTTAGGATTAGTTAATTAATTAGTTATCAATTAGTTAATCTTTAATCTAGCCAACGAACCTAACACTATCTAGATATGATATAGCTTGTAATGTTTATGATTCTTTTGTACTACGAAAACTTTAATAATGTGATTTATATTGTGTTTGGTCCAAAAGCAATTTCATTTCCCTTGTGCACAAGTCATCCTTAAAGTTTATCCGGTCCCACTTATTTAGATTACATATTCTAAGTTGAAAAACTAAAATTTCTAAGATAAGATACCTTACTATTTTTGGATTATTTTAATTAAGGTCGACACTTGCCTTGACTCTATATGCTCTTTGGTTTGGGTAATAAAACAAGATCCAACACAGAATACCTTCTTAAATGTCAACAAGTTTCAACACAACATTGCCAATTACACTTATTTTGATTCTGCACTTTTTTTTGAAATCAAAGAAGCTTGTGGCCGTAAAGAAGATCGCATTTTAAAGGATTTGTAAATAGGATAAATAGAAAGCGATGTATAAAAAGAATGCAACAATTGTGATGATTTTGTAAATTGAATTTAGTCATTTGGTTTATAAAAGGATACACAAGAAATCAAAGATAAAATGACTTCCAAATTAATATTTCAACAGTATCAAAAGTTTGATAATCCAAGTAATTAATCTAGATCAATCAAGCAACCTTAGAATTGAGTAACTCAGTTAGAAGATGTCGTCTAAAGGTGTTGTCTCAACCAGTCAGAGTGAGGAATGACTTCTCCTTCTGACTGGCTGTATGTGATTATTGTGTCAGGCACACAGTCGTTTTTATCGCGTCTGTGTGCGCGTTATTATTAAAAATTGTCTTCGTGTTGGTGTGTCCACACAGACACGGAATATATGTTTTTTGTAAAAGTTCATTGGAATTGGGGTGTGTTTTTGTTGGAATTATGATTTGTCGAATTGATTTTTTTTTGAATTTTGGATTTATTTTCGAAGTTTCTGGAGTTTTTTTTAAAAGTTTGATTTAAAAAACATATTTTGGAACAAGATTTGAATATAAAAGCTTCAAAGAAAGAATGGCTCAAGATTATGATTATGAAGTTGATGAGCTGGGTTTGGATTTAAAGAGTTCTTCTATTTGGTTAGGTTATATGAAATTCATAAAATCAACTCAATGCTGTAAGTCAGAAGACAGTTGCTGCAAGTCGAATATCTCATCGGACGATTGTTTATTCTATGAATGGTATTGAGACAATTGGCTTGGATTTAAAGAGTTTTCCAATCAGTAAATATGCTGAAAGTCATAAGATAATTGCCACACAGAGAATCTATCATCGGGCTATCGTTACGCCATTGCTTCGTATTGAGACAATTTGGAGAGATTTTAATGCTTTCGAAACTTCTATTAATAGCGTCATCGCCAAGAGATTTATTGAAGAGAGGAGTCAGGATTATATAAATACAAGGCGAGTTGCTTGAGAATTTAGAGCTTTGATTAAAAAAGATGGTCGAAATCGAGAACATGTTTTGCTGACTTATGAACTTGGAGGCAAGCAAATGATAAATAATAAAAATAAAGAATTTTGTCATTTTGATTTATTCATGTGTTGTTTATTTAAACAGATACTACCCTCAAGAGCGCCAAGCTCTGTTGTTGCAACGACAACCCGCTCACATGTGATGCCCGTGACATTCGGAATGTGTACAGACTCTGAATGTTCATAGACAAGTGATTCCATTTTCAAGGACTACTCCTCAAAGACATTCATAATGATGTTGGGTTATTGAGTTGGTGACAATATTTGTAAATTCAAACCTTTAATCTGGCTCCAAAGCGTGTTTATTAATTCGCAATTCAACACTCTCGAACACAATAATCTTTATTAATATCCACACGTAATAGTAAAACTTTCAATTACAACCAATTTATCACACAGAGCTTATTTCGACACTATGTGAAGAATAGCCCTTTCTGTAACCACAGCAATAATCACTAGCCGTCAACTACTCAATTACAGAATATGTTGATCGATTGTTCTATTTGCTTTGACCACACAATTTATTTAGTCCACCTTTACTTTATATTCAATTTTATAAAAGATTCTTGTCACTTCTCTTTTCACTCTGTTTTGATTCCCCTTTTTACTCTGTCGTCTCTAATTTTACTCTACTTTTTGCCTGTAATTTAGTTTCGTTTTGCAATCAACTTCGTTCTGTTTCCGTTCTACTTTTCGCTCCAAATTTGTCTAAATATGCTCTCAATTTGTTCTGATTTCATGTTCACCAGTTTTCCCTTATATAGTTCGCTTCTCTTGTGGCACTCCAGATAATCGAGTGTTTTTCCACTATCCATCTCCTGCTTTCGCCGAGTGTCCCATTTTTATCTCTGACAGCTGTCAAGTTGTTTTTTCCCCTTTTCCTTTCTTGTTCGACTGCCTTCTCCCATCAATTCTATTATCACCGGCAAGTGTCGAGATAAGGATATTGTTGTTTTCTTTTTTCCCTGATTTCAAAATTCCTTTTCCTTTTTGTACTAATTAATTAGTACTGACCTTGATTTTTATTTTCCTGTTTGATAACTTTTATTTCCTTTCTCTTTCTCATTTTTGATTTCTTTTCACTTCCGTTTTGTCACGTCCCGTTTGTCATGGCGATCTTCCCCCAGGTAATTTTATTTCTTTCTTTATGAATTATTATTTAGGTATCCTCAACAATGACTATGAACTGTCGGTAGAAAAATTCACTTTATACTGATTGATGACGATACGTTCTTCGTTACTACGTTAACAGGGAAGTTGATCTTGTAATAAACTGCAACAAAAAATATACAAACGTTTAAGTATATTACTTTAGAGTCTACATTAGTTACTAATATCTAAATATAATTGTCTAGTCACTCTCACTTACGGCATCTAAGTTTCTTATTTAAAATTAACATTAATTACTATTATTTAAATATATTGAGTTGAAATCAACCCTTATAACAAATATTCAATGTATTACCTAAATATACTTAGATAAAATCTACTTTGATTACAATCTTATAAACATAAACTCGTAAAAATCCACATATATTATTCGAAAAGAATGTCCAAAAGTACTTGTTTTGGAAACCATACAACAAATAGATGTTTTTTTGTAAAAAAAGAGTTGATTATCGATTGAGATAATTTATTTTGATTTCTATACGACAAATTAAGATCTAAAGATAATGCGTTGAATTCTCTATTTAAAAAATATTTGTGAATGAAAACTGTTGGTCGAAAACCTAAGAAAATCAATAAATTTTAAATAAAAATGCGAAAAATGTAGATTAGAAAAGGAACCCAATGAAATTACAAGAATTAAATAAAAATATAAAATAAAATAAGAAAAAAAAATAATACAAAAGTTAATCAAAAAACTAAAAATGTAAATAGAGTAAGAATAAAGATTAAACACCAAAAATACAGACTACATCGATTAAAACAAAAAAAATCAATGAGCAAAAATTACAAAAATTTCAGAGATAACTCCAATAACATCGAAAAGGGACCAATAAAGAGGAAAAATACGAAGAAAGTACCAATGAATAGATTGATTATCGGTATTTACATATTAGAGAAAAAGTGGGAAAAATCAGTTGTTTAAAAATTCAAAAATCAACCAAAAACACCCGAAAAAACACTCATAAAAAGAGAAAGTGCTGGAAAATAGGTAATGAAAAGAAGAGGCGATTTTTCACCAAAGAGGACTCAGAAAATCGATTACAAGGAATAAAAAAATTATAATTTTAAATTTTACACTAATAATCAGTTGATCACATTTCGTTTAGTTTCTTTAAAGGTAGGTGTTGATTCAACAATATTTACTTATAATTGTTCAGCAGCTGATCAGGGTGAGACTAAACACCCTCAAGAAATTTCGAAGAAAACTAAGGTAGCTTAGAGTCCTACCTGAATTAAAATAGAGAGTATTAAACACAAATAAGCATATACTATTATTTCAAATTTTACCCTTTTATATATTTAGTATATTTATAAACAGGTACAAAGTTTTCTTTCAGATTCATTAATTCTACAATCAGCGAAAAGGATTCTAGTTCCTGGTTCCGTCTACTTTATTTTGATGCGTTTATTTTGGAAATATGAATGTGAGATGATCGAAAAAAAAGAAAGGTCTATCTAAGAGTCAATTAGAGAAAGAGAATTCCTTTGATGTTATTTAAATGTTGAAATAAAAATTTATGTCTACCATTCAAACTGAAATCCAATTCAACTTACTACAATGGCATAAAACGAAATACTGAGAGCTGCATAAACAAAAACAAGATATGTTTAATCAAAAGAACACGTTAAGTTAAAAACCACTTTAGTTAAGTTGTGAAACTAAATTTAGTATTGAAATTAAACTGAATTTTATACTGAATTTACTCTGATTTTGATTGTGCATCCATGCATTCTCTGCCACTAGATCCCATCAGAATGCAGTAAAATTTGAATTACTTTTGCACACGTGCATGAGTGTGTGTAATTACTTATTTTTAATTTAGTTGATTTAATTGATTAATTAATTTAATTTTTATTAATTTCAACAATTTAATTTTGTATATTTTATAATTTAAATAAATTTTGTTAATTTTATTTTAATTTTCATTAATTTTAACCATTTATTTCTATTAACTATATAATTCACATAATGTTAACTAATTTTATTTTAATTTTTATTATTTTTAACGATTTAATTTTATAAAATTTTATAATTTACATAATTTCCACTAATTTTATTTTTAATTTTTATTATTTTATCAGTACTACTGGAATTTCTTTAGTTTCAATTTTTAAATGTATTTATTTCTTTCATATGTAAATCGACCAATAATACTTCTTATAATTTCTTTTCATATTATTAATTAATTTATTATCAATTATTATTTTATTTATTATTCTTTTATTTTTCTAGTGGGCAGATTTCCAGCATGCGTTATTTTTCTCAATTCAATTTGCTGGTGATTGTTGCGTTCCTTTATTTTATTAAACATGTTTTATTTATTCTCAATGTGTTATGTACTTTATTTTATATTATTTAGTGTATGATCATGGATATTAATTCAACTTGGTGCGGTTTTTATGTTATCTATCTCCGATTCATTATAACAAACTCTCAATTTTGGGTTCTAGCCAACATACACATAAATTTAACATATTTATAGCATTTATCTTCAACAAAAAACACTATCGAAGATATACAATAAAATTCAATAAAAAATGAGTATTATCTGATTCAAAATATATTTAGTTAGATATCTGAATTTGTTTAAATAAGTGAGTTGTCACGTTTTTGTGGAAAATTAAAAACTTGTTGTATGTCGGATTTGTCGAATAAATTTATGTCAGATTTTTAGAATTTTAAAACCGAGTTGGATTTAACTTATTTAATGAGTGAAATCTGCGTTGATTACACAAAAAATTATTTAATAATAAATTTATTGGAAATAACTTTGTTTATAGAAATATGATAATTGAATTAGAATAAATTTTATTTAAAAAACTGCTTGTAAAATCAATTAAGTTGTAAAGTTTCAATTTTTCAATATTTATTTGATTATTGTCATATGTAAAAAGCCTATGAGAAATCAATTTTAATGATTACCAAGTTAGTCAATACTTACAACAAAAAAATCTTCGTTTAAATAATTTCAATATCATGCTAATATTTAAAACTTTGAATTCAATTTTTTTTCTGAATTTTTATATTAGTAATTGTTAATCAATAAATTTTTTTATATCTGTTTATTTTGAAAAATCTCTGATTTAAAGTTTCAAAATCGTCTTTTTATTGAGATTTCATATTAATCTTATCAATATTTTTGTTTACCCAAATTCCTTGAATAATGAATTGGACTAATACTATTGATTTCAAACCGGTATATGGAGTTTAACAGTTTTATTGAACATAATTATGTTCTTTCTAGAATTTTTTTCAGTATTATGGTACATTAGTAACTTCAGCTCTAAGGTAAGTGATATTTTAAGTTGCAAAATTTATTGGAGCTATTTTAGTGTTTTTGCAACTTTATCTATATTTATTCCTATATTTTTTAAGTGTGCATGTTCGAGGCCAGCAGTTTGTTATAATTATTCTGCAATGTAACATTACTCATTCAATTTAGGTCACACAACTTTTGCATATTTCTATTGCAGATTTCTTAGCATCATTATTCGTATTATCCACAGTAATTAATTACTTATATATCAATGAGACGACTTTATACTGTATAATGACGGCGCATATTTCGGATGTAAGATTATTTTCAAATTGTTTATTGCACTTATTGTCAATTAACTAATGGCATTCATAATAATTTAAAAGTTATATTAAAAGTTATATTATATTGAACGTTTGGTTTTATTTAATAAAATTTAAATACATTTTTATTAAAGCAATTTAGATTAACAAAATTTAACTTATTTAACACGTTATTCAAAGCGCTATAGTTCATTTCTATTAGTGGCTATCCAGTTCAATTCTGTCCTTTACAATTGTTATCTTTCTGGTACTTGACTGCCTTGTGCATGGGATTTTGTTGGTAGGTATCAGATACAAATCCTCAAATGGAAATATGTAATGTGGTCCACTTGTTACCATAACAACAAGGAAGAATTTTATCCATTACCCCTTGTTATTTTGACAACAGTAAAAGAGATAACATGTTACTACACCAATCATTAATATCAACCATAATTAGACCACTTATTCTCCATGACAACCAGAATTAGGCCACTTATTCTCTATGACAACCAGAATCAGATTACTTATTCTCCATGACAACCATAATCAGTCCACTTATTCTCTATGGCAAACAGAATTAGATCACTTATTCTCCATGACAACCACAATTAGGTAACTTATTCTACATGACAACCATAATTAGGCCACTTATTCTCCATGACAACCATAATTAGATTACTTATTCTCCATGACAACCAGAATTAGATCATTTATCCTCCATGACAACCATAATTAGATCACTTATTGTCACATAAACCATAAATATGAACTTATTTCCTTGACAACAATACGTTCAAGTGATTTCAAATTACAAAGATAAAAGAAAATCAAATTTTGTAAATAATAATGAGAAGTTTAAAATATGTTACTGATACGACATATCTGGGTAAATAGATTCCGCATATGTGCCAGGCTGAGAAAGGTTAATAACTTCAAAAATATGAGTGCATAGTTATTGATTTACCGAAAATTGAAGGTTTATTGGCTCAAATATATTTTACATACCTAAAAATAAATTTTAATGCGTATAATTGTAATTTATAAGACACTATTTGTTTGTCCCAGTACTTTCACACTGTCAGTTGGACATTTTTATCGAACCTATTTGATGAATAATTTTAAACTATTTTGTAATATTGAATGATTTAACTCTTTTACAAATGTATTAGGCATTTTATGTTTCCTCTTTCATATTTATTATTCTCTACGCTGCACAAGCTCTCACAGCAATCCATGAAGAACGCACCAACGGAAAAATATGGAGGATTTTCAATACAAAAGTTATTAATTTTCTTTTATACATTTTATATACATTATACATTTTATACATTATATATATATATATATGTTTTCTATTTTCGATTTCTTTTATCCTCATTTCTTTTTATACTATCGATAAATGTTCTAACATTATATTAACAGATAGTCTAAAATAGAAATGAAAATAAAATATAAATTTTTCGTGTTAAATCAAAAATAGCGTGTAAAAATTTAAAATTTCTTCTTGCTGAACCGTGTTATTTCAAAATCGTGTAAAAAAGGACCGTGTAAAAAAGATTTTACTGACTTTAATATCAGAGTCAAAGCGGTGTAATTTTGGTGTCTTAATTAGAGATTGTAAAACATTGTCTATTTCAGAGGTTCTTAAAAAGGTGGGGAGCGTAATAAATACATTTTATAAAATTATGCGTAAAAATAATTGAATCATTTGTTTTATTTATTTTTTCATTAAATTTAATTTATGTTTTTTAATAGTATTTAATTATTATTATTCTTTTAACTTTATTTAAATTCATTTAGTTTTAATTTTATTATTGTTAATTATTTTTTTTAATTTAATTTTTAGTTTCTTTAAATTATTATTAATAAAATTTAATTATTTCGTTTTACTGGACTTTTGAGCGTGAAAAGTTATGGAATGGGTTTTCATTTGTGTTATTTGATTTTGAATCTTTCCTTTTTTTGGTTTATCGTTGAAATATTCCATCGTTTTATTTGTTCTGTTTTTCTTTTATCCATCATTTCCTATTTCAAATTAAACATATTAAAATTTTGGAAAACTTTATTTTCAAAATATATTATCATTACAAAATAATATAATATTTAAACAAACAACCCCTTAGAAAAACAACCCCGAATGTCATTTTATTTAAACTTCAATTTTAATTTTCTTTTTTAAAACCACAAAATTAAAATTAAAAATACTTCTATATTTTGGAATACATTTTAAGCCCGTTAACAATGATTTGAACAATTCGAACTTTTCGAATAAACCAGGTTTTAAGTACGATGGAGTAAGTAAAACCGTTTCCACTAAAACGAGAGGTTTACAACGGGTATTCTTCATGCCTGATATCCTATTTTTACGTGATAGCCATTCGCTTTTCGTATAATGCTCCTGCTTTGACTTACTATCACATAAACACAGGAAGCACGTATGTTTCTATATTCATTCTACTTCCATTTCTGTGATTATTTCTACGACTTTCAAATCCGCGCAAACTTTCTACTTATACCAGTCATACTGAATTAGCTCCAAAATGTCTTTCATTGTGTCGTAAAATTCCTTTTGTTTTCCAAGAATATGAAATAGGAACATCAGGATGACCATTTTTCATATACAGGATAACCGACTTCATACTGTACGTTCTTCTGTCAATAAAACCCACCAATAATTCTTCACACTGATATGAATATCCATAATTTTGAGAAGACCTTTGATATTACAACAGTAGACGATTCCAGTCGTGCCACTCTTATTAAAATACTTGATAAATTTTTTATCTTAATCGATAAAACGATAAAACCGAATTCACTCAACATTGTTCCAGTCATATAAGAATAATCTTTAGATAAATTAGGTTTCCTTACTAACTGATGTAATTGTTCTTAGTTCATATATTTACGTTCTCTATCATGTTATCATTCGCTGATATACGTTTCTAAAGTTTCAATAGATTCCATCTCGCTTTCAACAAACATGCATTCACGGAAAGGATGAACTACAGGTTCTTTTCTTCTAAACCTGACCCTGATCTGATTACTCAATAGATCGACTTGGATTTCTCGACATTGACCAAGATTTAAAATGTATTGGAAAAATTGATAAAATTCTTGAAATAGGTCTGGATTCAATATTTAATGAATCATCAAGACATGTAATATTCCAGAAATCACAGGAACTATTGCATTTAAAAATAACTAAGAAACCTTTAGTCATTTCTAACATCAAGTCGAACTAATGAATGAAAGTAAAATAATGGGTTTGAAAGCCAAACAAAATAATTGATCTTAAAGGAAGCTTCAAAAGCAAAGAGATATCTATAGAAAAGTAGTTAATACCAACATAATAATTAGAAATAATAAAATTTTTATTTTTATTCAAATTAACTTTTTACCCTATTCGATTAATACAATATTGTGATCTGGTTAATATCCTTGTTCAGCGTTTCCCAAAGTGTGGGTCACGTCCCGGAACCGGGTCGCAGAGATTTTTTAAAATCTAGTACCGGCCGCGGTCAAAAAAGTTTGGGAAACGCACTCCTAGTTCAACTTTATTTACTTTAAATGGAGATTTTATAACTTTAATAATAGATAATAGTTAATTGTGAGATATTTAAAATTTAAAATTTATTTTATAAATATTATTTTAATGTTACAGTTTCTAATCAATGTTTTCAATGGAATTTATATTTTGGCCTGGTATGTATTGTGAAATATACGATTAAATGCTTTTGATTAAATTGCTTGGTAGTTTTTATATTGTCTGGCTTATAAAATAATTAAATCATTTATATTTATTAAAAAATTGACTATGAATACGTCAATTTTTTAATAAATACAATGTCAACTGAAAAGAAATCAGAGGTGAAAATTGAAAAAGTTCTTATAATACTTTTGTTCTAATATTTATTATAAATATTTACATTTTAAATTGCAAATTATAAAAAATTCAATGATGCTAAAGGTGGACAGTGTTGTTATTTACTAAACTGCCTTCTTCTTTTAATTTATTTTCATTCTTACTTAAGATCACAAACTTTCATTCCTTCTACTAATCTGAGCACGACTTCAATCGACATCAATCTGATAATGAGCCAAGAAACCAGTTCCAATGATAGGTCTCTTAATTTCAGCTACTGTGAAGTTCCACTCGAATATTCCTTCTAAGTCATCGATCTTAATTTTCATTATTTTCTTTCCATGGACATGCAAATTTGTTTGCTGAACTGCCGTGATGTGACTCGAATGAATTTAAATTACACAGAAAAAGATCTAAAACTTTTCACCTTGTCAAACCTTAGGCCCTATGGTCCAACATGTTCTCCTTGATGACGCCGACCTCTTAAATCATGTTTGAACAAAAACTAAATCTTTGACTTATTATGGTTAAACCCTCGAAAGTATAGGTAGAATACACACGATTCTATATACACACCAAAAATTGTGACAATAAAAATTTGGGAACGCTTTGACTTTGTGAAATTTCAATAATTTAGAACCTTTTTAAAGCTCCATAGTTAAGCACGAAGTATAACCATAATGTAGAGAATAAAAAATTTATATAGACCAAAAACAAAATTAACACTCTCAGTGCATTGTTAGTCATTTTTGACTGACAGTGCTTTGCTACTTGCACCACAACAATTTTTGGAAATTTTATCTTCGTACCGTTAGGATTATGACAGCAAAGAAAGAGAAAATACGGAAATATTTTAGCCTACTGATTTTCATAATAGATAAGTTCAAATTTTGTCATTTCCCTTTGTTGAAACAGAAAACTATTTGTTGTAAAATGGCTGACATGTACAAGGGTAAATTGGATGCTTTGCTCGTGGAATTTGAAATTAAGTTCAAAGACTTCAAGAGCTTGGAACCACTCTCCAATATCCTAAGTTTGCCATTTAGCACAGAAGCTGATTTGGCACCATATTATCTACAATTAGAGCTGCTTGACCTTCAAGCAGATTATATCCTTAAAGAGAAGTTCAAGTCACTTCTTCTGTTGGAGTTTTTTGGATATTTTCTAGTAGCAACATTTCCACATTTGAAAAATTTTGCCACTAAACCTTTGTCATTATTTCGGTTTACATACATCTTTGAGCAAAGTTTTATGTGCCTGAAAATAAATAATTCAAAGCATAGATGGTAACTGACTTCAATTTGAAAGCAGTGTTGCGAATCACAACCTATAAACAGGTTCCACGGTTCAAAAACATTACCCAAAATCATAAGCAGACACACGCATCTCATTTATTGTAATCACACTGTGTTCAGATTATCTGTAAATAAAGTTCCTTCTTTTTCATAATTATTATGATAAATGTTGTTAAATAACTATTAATAGGAAAATATATATTTAATGTTTCGATTTTTTGGTTATTAATAATATTTATTTTTTCCAGGATTGTTCCTGTAACCCTAACAATACCCGTGTATTGGATATTTGAAAAAGCTTCTAATCTAACTTGTTTTACGTAAGATTTGTATTTTTGGTAATAATAAAGTTATTAAATAAAATTTTTGTCAACTATTATATTTGCTTTTTTGTTCTTAACTTCCATTCAAACGTGCATCCTATTTCATTTTGCTTTGATTTTCGAACTATTAAAATCTACAGAAACGTGCTGCGTTTAAAGTTTCGTGTTAAATAAATAAAAATATCGATCTATAAATCTAAAATGAAAATAAAAAAAATTGATAGTTCATACTTAATCAATTGCATGATTATCTACCACCTTATTTTGGAATATAATTCTTATTATTACGTAATTTTCAAATTGAATCTGCTATAAGCAGAGAATCAGTACTTCATATTATACCGGTCACATGGAATCAGAAGATCAAAATAATCACAGTAGTTGTGGTAAAAGAGATCAAACCCGAATTCATAGGGGGCATGGATATAATGAAAGAGTTTGGAGTAAAGTTAGTAAAAATCAATAATATAGAAATGTCATTGATAAATTAAAATTTACACTGATGAAGAAAGAATAAATAAAGCACTAGTGGCGATGACAGGTGAGAATAGTAAAGATATTGAAGGAATGATCAGGGAATACGGCAGAATTTTTATGGCATCGAAATTCGATCTGGGATTTACAAACTTAGTTCGGCATGAGATGCGGATAACAGGAGGCGCAATAATGAAACATCCTAGACGTTAACCAATGCACGTGGAGAAAAGGATTGAAGAGCTGATAAAAGAGTTATTGAAAGCAAATGTTATTCGGTGTTGCAAGAGTCCTTGGAATGCCCCGTTAGTGATAGTAGGGAAGAAAGATGGATCTATCAGGATGTGTGTAGATTATCGTGGATTGAATTCCATAACAGAAAAAGAGTCATTTCCGATGCCTAACACCAAATTCTTACTAGACTGTCTCACAAATTCAAAAATATTTTCGTTAATCGATTTAGGTCAGGCGTATTATCAAGTGGAGTTGGCTCCAGAAATTCAAGAAATGACTGCATTCAGTACAAGAGAAGGACAATTTTGCTTCAATAGACTACCGTTTGGCTTAGCAACAGCCCCTGCGACATTCCAGAGACTGATGCACACAGTGCTAGAAGAAATGCTATTCAAGGGAGTAGTCGTTTATCTAGATGATATCTTGGTATATGGTAAAAGTCTAAAAGACCACGATGAGCTATTAAGGGAAATATTCAGAAGAATTCAAATGTCAGGACTGAAGATAAATCCAGAAAAATGCAAATTCAATAAAACAGAATTGTGTTTCTTTGGTCACACAGTTAACGAGAAGGGTATCCAGACAAACAGGAAGAAAGTGGAAGAGATCAAGAAAGCAGAAATATCAAATTGTTCAAAACAATTGAGATCGTTTCTCGGATTAACGAACTACTATAGAAGATTCAACAAAAACTATGCAAAAATCGCCGAACCATTATACGCTGCAACATCAGGATGCGATAAAGACATAAATTGGACTAAAGAATGCAATGAGAGCTTCCAAACTCTGAAGAGAAGGTTGTGCGAAGCACCTTTCCTTGATTTTCCAAGAGAAGATAGGACTTTTATCCTAGACACAGACGGTAGTTTCGGAGCCATTGGTGCAGTTTTGAGTCAAATTTGGGGATAGCGACCAAAGATTTATTAATTTACCCTTATAGTACAGGTTTTGTAAACCGTCTTTATGAGTCGAGAATTGCCACATGCTGTTCGACTCACATCCTTGTGCAAGTGACGAAAATAGATATAAATTGCTCGAAACTTTGTTACCTTGCCATTATTTTAAAAATTATGTTCGAAGGTAATGTTGAATTAATTAATGACGAGTCAAGTAATTTTTTATTTTCTTTTATTTTATTTAAATTTTAGATGATTGTGAAATTGTAAAAGAATACTTTTTAATTAGTGATGATGAAGATGATGATGAATCAAGTAATTTTTTATTTTATTTTATTTTATTTAAAAATTAAATTTTAGGTGAATAATGACAACGAACAATCGGCCCTCTTTTTAGGCCCACAATTATGATTGTCATTTAAGCCCTCAAGAAATAATTTTTCAATATATCACATGAGGATAAAAAATTGAAGATTGAAAGATTTATATGCATATTTTGCTTAAAGAAGAATAATGAGAACTCTTTAGGGCCATAATTATGATTGTGTTTAACATATTGAAACCCTTAAAAAATAATATTTTCAATATATCAAAAACTAACTAATATTTATTTTTTACACACATAAGTTATGATGTAGAGCAGTGGTTCTCAAACTTTTTTGATGACGACCCAAATTTTTGACATTTCATGCCAAAAATTTTATTGCGACCCACATGACAAAGATTAATTTTAAAATAAATGTTTATTTAATGAGAATAACTCTATTTAACTCTAGTTATTCTAGTCATCGCGACCCACCAAAAATTCTTTCGCGACCCAAAAATGGGTCGCGACCCATAGTTTGAGAAACACTGATGTAGAGAATTATTATGTTTGCAATAATTAATTAAATATGAAATTTTATCAAAATTTATGAAATATTTGAAAAATCTATGTTTTCTGTGTTTGCCTTTACAGAAAATTGTCAATAAGAAGCAATAATTAAGGGAAAATTTTACACACATTCTATATCACATTCGATATGTATTGCACATGTATTGTACATACCTTGTTTAACATGGGTGTATATTCTTAATATGTGATTATTATTATTATTATTATTATTATTATTATTATTATTATTATTATTATTATTATTATTATTATTATTATTATTATTATTATTATTATTATTATTATTATTATTATTATTATTATTATTATTATTATTATTATTATATAGTCAGAGTTTATCCGACAAGATATTCTGTCCCCTATGGGTATTGCTAGCAAGGGTACTGGTCACATTCAACATGTCGCAAGGGTTTTTGAACAAAGGGTTTTATCTCTGTGTTATTAAAATTATCTTTCGATTTTACAATGCTTCGTTTTATTATATATACTCTGAGTTTATCCGTCAAGATATTTTTTCCCTCTATGGGTACTGCTCGTAAGGGTACTGGTGTGTTTTAATGATTTTATTTAGGCAAATATTTGGTTATTATTTGGCATTAAATTCATTGGTAATTTTTTAGAGTTGATATTAGCGGGATTTTACTAACATTTTTGTGAATTTCATGTTAATTGAAAGAATATTTAAAAATTTGTGGTTTTAGTGTATATTCTAAGACAAATTTAATTAATTTTTTGATAATTTTCTATATATTATTGACTTGTTAAGGGATATAGTCGGTTGGATTTAGTGAAGGTTAAGATGGTAATATATGATTTAAGGGGATATAGTCGGTTGGATGTTTATAGGGGTAGAAATATTTGGTGAGGAATCGGTTAATGTTTTGAATATCTCTTTTTTTTTAAATATTCTTATTGGAAAAATGTAAAATTTTCAAGGGAAATAGTCAGTATTTAGCTATGAATTAATAATAGTTCCTGTGAAATTATATCGTTTTAGAGGTTTATTAGGTTGTGATGAATGTTATTGCACAGTAATTTAGATTTATGTTTTACTTTTAGAATCAGTTTCTCTTAATTATCCACGGTTTTATTTAGTCATTTAAGGTTAATGATCAATTAGGTGTTTAATTACTTGGTTTTGGACAATGAAATATTTGAAATCTTTAGAATTAATTGATATCAAAGGTCATTGGTTTAAATTATTTTATTTTTTATTTAAGAAGTTATTTTATTCATTGTGGGGATATCGGTGACAAAACTTGAGAAATATTGACTTAAAAGTTGGACATCGACAACAACTAAAAAAAATGATCTTTATTGAAGGAAATTTATGATTTTAATTTGATTTCTAGAAATTAAATCAGTTGAATATCAGTTGAATATATATTGAAGGAATATTGTTATCGGATAGATAAATCTTTCAATGATATTTTGCTAAATTACCTTCGCTAAATATTATTATTTTAAATGACTAAATTGACCAATATTCATAAATTGATCGCACAAAATATCCATGTTTTGGTTACTCAAACATCTTAACCTATGTATTTCTCGCAAAGATATATTACGCCCAATGATCATCTCATTAAATTAGAAAAAAATTGTAACTTTATAATATGTATTTCTAAGCACCTTAATTGGTTAAATGATAGCCATATTTCTATTATGACTCATTTAAATATTTTTTGCCTCGAACAAATTTGCTCCAAATGATAAAGAATTTAAAATTATCAATGAATATCCATTTATGAATATGACCATGTATTTCTCACGAAGTTATATTAACTATTGTAAAGAACATTAGATGAATAAATTACCTTTTGCTTTAAATTACTTTAAATGACTACAAAGTTAACCAATAAATTAGTCGCTCGAAATAAGAATTCGGTAAGTTACAATTAAAATATTCACGAATTTCTGATAAATATGATCATCTCACTAAATCACCTAAGAATTTCTAACTGATATACATGTGCCTTAATTAATATACCCTTGCGACATGTTGAATGTGACCAGTACCCTTATGGCCAATATTCATAGGGGGACATAATATCTTGTCGGATAAACTCAGACTATATGGTCTTTATTGATACTTCAAAATACTGTTATTTATAAATTAACTAAAAAATACTCAAAAATACTATATTACCTAATATTTTACTGAATGATACCTTAAATGTTTTTAATATACCTATTTCTAAAATAAATTGACAGCTCAAATGTTAGAACCAACAGCGGATTGTGGGTGTCCTTCAAAAGTTCAACAAGGATGTTTACTTATCAGACTTAAAATATGGATGATGTAAACTTAGGCCATTCTTTCAACGGATGTATTGTGTCAAGCAAAATCTGGAATGGGAAAAACAGATGTTTTAACAATTCTCCAGCAATTAGATCTTGTAAAGTACTCGTTATACCCGAAGTTCAAATAAGCAAAGAATATGAAAGATTTTCTAAATACATGTCGAATAATAATGTAAGACATAAATTAATTCCTTAATATATATTATGTTTAGATGTGTTTTACGGTGGAATACCACTAAAAAATGATATTGAAAAACTAAAGTATACCAAAAATAATAGTTGCTAGACAGGCTTTTCGATTTACTCAGGCAGAATTTAGTCTCAAATTTATCAATCATGTGACGAATGTGATAAAAAGTTTTAAATCAATACAAATTTTAGCAATGAGTTGAAAGTTGACGCCGCATATGAAACAAGTCACTAAGCAAAGAAATACGTCCTATTTGTAAAGAAATTATGCAAGATGTATTCCATGAAATCACGATCAAATGGCCAGATAGAGAGATTACTACATTTTGAGATAATAATGATTAGCGACAAAATCCAGAAGATTGATAAACCCTTGGATTTTGTAAATTAAATATAATAGGGTTGGGGGTTCCTCTTTATCCCTTAATTATTTACAAGCTAATCGTCGTGGTGGGCGTTTGTAATCTAACTAGTGGGATGCCTCTGTAACTTCTTGTTAGAGAATTAATTAATTTGGTTATAGTGCAAATGACAAATGTATTTTGAAATGTATTTTTATACGTTTCGAATGTGATGGTAGTTGACTACTCAGACATGCTAGACGTAATGTTCCGTACAGAGAACTATGATGCCCAGGTTCTCCTGACCCCACTTAGGGGAGGCACAGGCAACCATTGTGGACGGGAACAAATTACCACTGTGTCTTTCAGGCACAGATATTTGGTCACTGCTCATTAGACCTGGGAATACTAAATGCATAAACTTTGCCTTGTCCTCTTTTGTCTTGATTTTTTATCGTTTAAATAATTATAAAATAGTATGGGGGTTTACATGTGATAAGTTTTAAAATTATTTACTAACCTTAATAAAACGCACATTTATATGCTTTAAGCTTGAAAACCCTTGCGACATGTTTAATGTGACCAGTACCCTTGCCAGCAGTACCCATAGAGGGAAAAAATATCTTGACGGATAAACTCAGAGTATATATAATAAAACGAAGCATTGTAAAATCGAAAGATAATTTTAATAACACAGAGATGAAACCCTTTGTTCAAAAACCCTTGCGACATGTTGAATGTGACCAGTACCCTTGCTAGCAATACCCATAGGGGACAGAATATCTTGTCGGATAAACTCTGACTATATAATAATAATAATAATAATAATAATAATAATAATAATAATAATAATAATAATAATAATAATAATAATAATAATCACATATTAAGAATATACACCCATGTTAAACAAGGTATGTACAATACATGTGCAATACATATCGAATGTGATATAGAATGTGTGTAAAATTTTCCCTTAATTATTGCTTCTTATTGACAATTTTCTGTAAAGGCAAACCACAGAAAACATAAATTTTTCAAAAATTTCATATTAAATTAATTATTGCAAACAAAATAATTCTCTACCTCATAACTTGTGTGTGTAAAAAATAAATATTTTAGGTTTTTCACTAATATTGATAATAATAATAATAAATAATAATAATAATAATTAAAAAAATTAAAAAAAAGGAGGGTGGGTATATATGCCTTTGTTGTGTCATCAATTACATTATATGTCTTTGTTCCCGGCTCCTTATTCTACCCTACTAATAATAATAATAATAATAATTTGATTATAGCAATAATATTTATTGAAAATGTTCATGCAACTAATGAAAATGTTGAAAATAATGAAAATGGCGTCAAAATAATTGATTTTAATTGATCAGAATTTAATAAAATACCCTTTGAGACATGTTGAGTGTGACCATTAGCCACAGGGGGACAAAATATCTTGTCGGATGAACTCTAATTATATATAATAATAATGATGATGATGATGATAATAATAATAGTAATAATAATAATAATAATAATAATCACATATTAAGCACCCGTGTTAAACAAGGTATGTACAATGCATGTGTAATACATATCGAATATATGTGTGTGTAAAATTTTCTGTACAGGCACCCACACATAGATTTTCCATAAATTTGAAAGAAATTTGATAAAATTTCATATTTTTACACACACATAATAATTCTTTACCCCATAGCACACACAAAGAAAACATAGATTTTTTGTAAAATTTAAAGAAATTTGATAAAATTTCATATTTTTACATATACACACAGAAAACATAGATTTTTCATAAATTTTAAAGAAGTTTACATATATTTGATAAAATTTCATATTTTGACACACACATAGTAATTCTCTACCCATAGGACAAACAGAAAACATAGATTTTTTAAAAAATTTAAAGAAATTTACATGAATTTTATAAAATTTCATATTTTTACACACACATAGTAATTCTCTACCCCATAGCACACACACTTAGATTTTTAATAAATTTTAAAGAAATTTACATGATTTTTATAAAATTTATTATCTTTGCCTATCACGACCAAAAACAGAAAAGAAGCGGAGGAAATATTTCATACATTCAATGCGGCTCATCAAGATATTAAGTTCGATATCGAATATCCGGAAGAAGATGGATCCCTCAATTTATTGGATTTGAGAATCAAAATAGAAGAAAATACTCCAACATACAGGTTCTACAGAAAACCAGCTCGCAAAGAAATATTTATGCACCAAAGATCAGCGCTTCCATACTTACAGAAAGTACATGTCATAAGAAACGAGAAACGAAGAATAGCCAATCGATGCACGGAGAAAAACGAAAACTTTAAAGAACAATCAAATTTCAATAAAATCCTACACCGAAACGGATACCAATGTGAGGACATTGAAAGAATGAATTCTACCCCAAGAAGATCTAGGGAATTAACACAAAAGAATCAGAAATATTTCTATCTGAATATCCCATTCATCAGCGACATACTCGACTTCAAGATCCTGAAAGAACTTAAACGTACCGGTCTTCCAATTCGGATAGCACATAAATCTTGGACATTGAGAAGGGCTCTGGCAGGCAACATAAATAGAGAAAACAATTGCACAATGAAAAACTGCCAGACACCGAAAGATATGTGCTTTAGAAAAAACATCGTCTATTGCATCACGTGCAATGTATGCAATGAAATCTACATTGGAAGTACCCTCAGGACATTGCACCAAAGAGTTAAAGAACACCTAGATCCTGGTGGAACATCCTCGTTGGGCAGACATCTCCGGCAGTGTCAGCCAACAGAGGAAAGAAAAAATATTTCAATAGAAATCATAGCTAATGGAAACATCCAAAAGAAAAATGTCAGATTCAAAGAAGCAATTCTCATCATAAACAGACAGCCAAAGATCAACACTAAAGAAGAAATCAATGAAATCATGAATTTGATCTGTTGTCCTTGACCTTGAGAATAACTGACAATATATAAAGAAATTAAAAAAAATAGAATAAATTAAAAAGTAATAATTAGAATAATATAGAAAAAAATTTTAAAAAATAGGGTTTGAAAATCAAAATTGACACATTTATTGAAATATTTAAATAGCATATGTAAGTAGTTATTGGAGGCTTTATTTAAAATATTTTCAAATATTTCATTAGGCTTCTAGAAGCTAATTATAGAAGCTGTAAAAAATTTAAAAATTTTTAGTTTGTGTCATTTTGAAATTTTAAATGTAAAAATTTTAAAAGTTTTTAGTAAAACAATTCATTAATTAAGAGAATTAAGAGAAAGGAAATAAAAGAATGATTGAAAGGTATTTTGGGGAAGAACATTGCTAAATTCCAGGAGATTGACAAGGACTATAATATAGTCGAAAATTCTTTCATTAAATACATTATTTGCAGCAAAAGGCTTAAATTATCATTTTATTGTTTTAAATAATAAATGCTGCTACCAACCAATCATCATTTTATACTAAAATAATAATAATAATAAATAATAATATTACATTGAAAATAAAATAAACAGTACAAGCTTTGTGATAACCAGTGCAAAAAAAAGAGTTGAATCAGCAATATTGTATATTTACCTGGTGCGAAGAGAAATCTTCGCGTCTCCTGCATAGTACTGATGAGAGCCAAAAGCTCGAAACTAGTCTACTATTGGGATTTGCACTGGATATTACAAAGCTTGTACTGTTTATTTTATTCAAGTGAGACATCCGACAAAAATATTATACACCATTACTTTACTATTGAAAATAATAATAATAATTTTAATAATAACATCTTTGTTCTAGTGGAGTCCTGTTTTTATCAGTCATTGTTCTTAAAAATAGATGATGAATCGTGTGATGAGTCTTTGTTTAAAAAATAAATGATTCATTGTCTTTGTTCTAAAAAGGATGAGTCGTTGATGAGTCATACACAAGGGGTGTGCAAAAGAAAAAAGTACCTCCATTTAAACGATGAGTCATCGATGAGTGTTTGTTTAAATGTTTTTGTTTAAAAATGATGAGTCATTGGAATTGTTCCAAAAATGATGATTCATATGTACTTTAATTACCTTGATGAGTCATCGGATCAAAAATGTTACTAAAAGTAGATCCAAAATGTTACTAAAAATAGATGTCTTTGTTACTGAAAATAGAAGATGAGTCATCGACCTTCTTACAAAAAATAGAATGACCCTGACTTAGTTAATAAAAATAGTATGACCTTGATGAGTCATCGATGACGTCGTCGAAGAGTCACATGATCTTGTCCTTGTTACCATGGTTACTAGAATCACCTTAACCTAGTTCCTATGGTTACCATAGTTACTGTGGTTGCTATGGACGATTCATCGATAAGTCATAATGATGAGGCATCGCGGGGGGTAGTGCAAAACGATGACAACGAAACGATGAGTCATGGAGCACACTTCTCTCTACTATTGTTGGTTTCAAGATTTTTGCTGAGAAATATAAAGATGGATTTAACTGTTGATAAATCTGATTTATTTTTCACTTATCCCGTGGTTCTGACTACGTGTCCCTATTCGTCAGTGCACACGTTTTCGATATGATTCAAAATAACTAGATCACAAGCTCTCCATCTTATAGCTCCATTGCTGAAAGCAAAAGTGTTCGAATTTAATATGTATTTCTTTTTGGTGCAATGTTTAAAGCTTCTGAAGTGTTGCTTGAATCTTGGAAGAAAGTCACCACATTTCGTTCAGAACGATAAGAGAGGAGTATGGAAATATTTTGATAGGGTTGGAAGAAGTATGGAAGGAAGGCAATGGAAACATTTGCAAAGATTATCATCCTAGCAAAATTTTCAACTTTTTTCGTTCTCTACCGACTAAAACATTAGCTGTCAGAGAGGAGGTAGGAAAGGATGGATTGCTATCCATCGCCCTCACCTGCTCTATGAATGGGAAGATGCCGTCATTAATAATTGTAAAATCAAAGCACCAAAAAATCCATATTTTCTCATTATCCCCTATTTAATATAGGAAAAGTTTAAGAAAAAATTCGATTTTCCATTTGCGAAAATTGACATTGGCTTAATTTATTTTGAAAGTTATATTTCAAATTTTTATTGAATAAAGAAATATTTGAAATTGTTTGTATTTCTGACATTTAATTAAATCTGGCAATTGTAAAGGTTGAATTATTTTTTGATATTCAAATAAAATAATAAATAAATTTACGGCTTGTAGATAAAAATGAATGAAAAAATGGAAATTAAAAGATGAAAACCATTCATTTCAAGAATCTTGGACCAACGACTTCTTTGTTGAACTAAAAGGTGTTGTCGTTATATGATTGATTTGTGATGCAGTTATTATTCCCAAAGGATATAATATTAGAGAACATTTCTCAAATAAACAAACAAAAATTCGACAAACTTTCAACTAAACAGGGTGAATGTGAAGTAAAGAAATTTAGTAAACAAAAAAAACTTTCAGCAAAACCTTTTTGTACGTTGTTATGATGAATGTGAAATTGCAAAAAATTATAAAATTATAAAGAGTGACTAATTGCAATTGCAGGTGTTCTTGTTCCTGATTTTTTTAAGCAGATTAATTTATCAAGAAATACAGTTCGTCGCAGGATTACAGATATTTCTACAAAAATCGAAGACACTTCGATAAGTAAGATATCTCTTTTTTTTCCAATTTGCTTTGACGAGACGATAGGCATTTTAACCACTAACCAGTTGGTGATATTTATTCGAGGTGTAGATAAATATTTTAACGTTACAGAAGAAATGTTATATTTGATGCCAATGAAAGATTCAACGACTGGTAAAAATCTTTTCGACGTTATTATTACTCAGTTGAATGTATTCAAAGCTGATTTAAAAATATTAGCGGAGTAACGACGGATAGTGCACCATCTATGCGCGGTTCTAAATCTGGCTCTGTTACTTCGCTTATGTCAAAAAATTCGAGAATTCAATGAAAATGCACATTGAAAATCTATGTGGAAACACTATGATATGAGAGCTGTAATTGATTTCGTCATCAAAACTGTTAATTACATTCGCAAAAAGGCTCTTCGACATCGAAGATTCAAATATTTTTTAACTTCAGTTGAAGAAGCAGAAGATTCCGATGTAATTTACTAATTAGTCGCGGAAATTGCTTAAAAAGATTTTTTGATTTTCGAGATGAAATCAAAACTTTCATGGAATACGAAGAATAGGATATTGAGCAATTATCTGATGATTGATCTTATGAATGATCTATTCTTAGCCTTGCGTTTTATGTTGATATAACGAAGTACTTAAATAAGCTCAATGTTAAACTTCAAGGCAAAGATTCGAACATAGTTGACATGTATAAATTTATCAGATGATTTGTAGATATGTTGAAATTATTTAAAGATCATTTAAATCAGCAATTAAATCAGTAGATATTAATGGCAAAAATACAAAAAAACTGATATTGATATAAAAAAATTGATAGTTGAATTTAATGAACGGTTTTTAAAATTTTTTAGTTTAAAGCACGATATCGAACTATTTTCGAATCCGTTTTCAGTAGAAATAAATTCGGTTGACGTAAAAATTCAGCTGGAATTGTTAGAATTCCCTAATGATTTGTCATCTAAGCAGGCATTTCATGTAATGGAAGCAATTTCCTAAACTAATAGAAACTAATTATCCAAATCTAAGAAATACGTTTTAAAGATAATTTCTTTATTCGGTACAACATGTAACTGCCAAAGATTCTTTTCGGGATTAAAATATTTAAGAAATGAATTAAGAATTTCAAATACGCGATTAGATTATAATGAAAAAGAATTAATTTAAATAAAAAAAATTCAACTAAAAATTGTGTTTTTGTTCTGCGGCCAGTATTTTTATTTTTTCATAAAATTTTGACCATTCATTCCATGATCTTTGGGCACTCCTGTTTTAGGTTATTGAAATATAAATAAATATTTAATAATCAAGGAAACAATTTAGAATCGAATGCAGAAAGTGTATTTTGGCACTCATGTGACATTCGAGTTCATGAAATTTATTATGTATAATCTTCACAAAATTTGTATATTCTAATATTTTTACAAAAAATTCAAATGAAACTTAATAAAAATATCAGTTTTCTTTTAGTTGTAAAGGAAGTTATTGTGAAAATATTCGAAAGCTTTATCCTCCATCTGCAATCTTTGCTTTCATGAAATTCTTCATACAATCGATTCTGATATGTAATGGTTATAGACTTTGGAAAAACTCTTATGATCATGTTTCAAAATATAAATATGTATTTAAATATATTATCTAAATATAAGTTAATCTCAATATTTTCATTATAATTTTTTATTTTTTAGATGCTCACCACTAATCCAATTTAAAATTTCTGAAACCTGCAAGGTAATGTTATTTTGATTAATCAACATTAAATGAAAAATAAATATTTATTTACTATAATTATATAATTATATGTGCAGGTAAGGTATCTAGTACTGGACCATTTTTCCAGAACCGGGATTTCGGTACTGAATTTTTTTGGTCCCGGGATCCCGGTGCTGAGCGGGACTGAGCGAAATTTCAAAATTTTTATCTAAACATTAAAAAACCACACATATTTACACACATTTTTCAATCCATTAATAAAACGCAGTTGAAAACAATAATAAATGAAATTAGGTACAAACAAAGGAACTCAAATTGACAGTCTTTTTTTGTTTATTTATTCATTTAGCCTTTATCTTGAAATATCCTCTTAATAAGGTCAAAATGTCTGCTCTCATCATTCAAAGATGATCTGATTTTGGTCACCGTTTTACCGCATCCTGAAATTCAAATTTTCGTAATAGCTCTCAAGATTAGCTCTACGTTTACCTTCGACTACGAAAATGGCCAATTTTTTTTGCAGAATTCAATAAATTTAATAGTGCTAATAAACTGAATTAAAAAATTAAACTAATTAAAAAATTAAACTAAATTAAACTAAAAAATTAAATTAATTCAAAATAAACGCGGTTAATGCATTTTGTATGTTAATTTTTTTGGTTAAACGATTTTATCATCGAGACCTCACAAATAAAACGTTCCAAATAGTTTTTATAATTGGAAATGTCTATTTTAAAGTCGTATGTCTTATTATGGTCAATAATATTAATTATTTTACTCATTCGGGCAATCTCTCAAATTCTTGTAGAGATGAAGGTCAGTTTCTCCAGTTTATGTGACATTTCACCCATTACAAGTAAAATGAATTGCAAGATCAGAACATAGACCAAAATTATTACTAAATATATCACGAACTTAACAAGACTTTGAGATATTTCTTACAAGATTTCTCCGAGATTTTTTCTAATGACTTTTCTAAAAATTTTAACCCTCAGAATACGGTAAAACCATAATAAAACCAACACCAGCATTCGAATTCCTTTCATTTATTTTATCAGATTTCAATTGATAAACATTAATCATATCCATTACATTTCTTTCCGTGTTAATAAAAACAACACTGAGTGGAATTAAATAGATCAAGGTTTAGAATATTCATTATTGTTGTGAAATAAATCGGAGCATCCTTCTCATGGTTTTTATTCTGAGATTGTGTTAGCCTGTGTTTGTCTGCTTTAATGGTTGGATTTTAATTTTAATTACACCTGTTAATACGGAATAAAAGTATCTTTAATACTGGTTGGTGATTCACCATTTGTGATGAAATGAAGTTAAGTTATAAGTTTACATATTTTAGCCATTTTAGGAATTTAAGATTTTTGGTTTTAATTAAATTTTAAGATTTGAATTTTGATTTTTATATAAATATGAAATCATTATTCAAGTTTTAAATATTACTTTTAGTCAATATTTGTGTTAGCCGCAACAACGTCAAATTCATTTTCAATCTCCATAATTAATAAATTAATGAAATAAAATTACTAAATTTATTTTATTCAAAAAACTGCGCTTGTTTGTAATATTCAAACAATCTGTTCAAGGCTTTTTTATTATTTTAATTTTGATGCTGATTTCAATGCTGGTTTAATTTATTTTAATATTTAATATATTTTAATTTATTTTTATATTTTAAACTTACTTTAATTTATTAATTTAAATATTTATATAAAAATTTATGTAATCTGATATATACAATTTAAATGTTTATTAGCAATATCCAGTTTTAACTTAAACGTGAATTCTACCCTTTCATCCCCCTTCTTTAAATTCTTTAATCTTTTCAATATTCCTGATTAAAGACTTCCCACTTTTATCTCTCAGCATATAACTGCGATCGTGTATTCGTTTTGTTATCGTGTATGGTCCTTTATATCTATCTTGATCCTTGTTTCGTATTTCTCGTTTGATTAACACTTTGTCTCCAATATCCAACCTCCTTGCAGTTGTTGTTTCCTCATTTTGTCTTTTATTTTCAATTTTCAATGCGATATCGTTCCTATTGATTCTACTATCATTATACCATTTTGATCTATCAATTTTCCTACCAAAAATAATTTCAGCTGGGCTTACTCCCGTTGTTTTTTGAATGGTTGCGTTGAGTGTATATTCTATATCTGGGATAAGATCTGCCCAGTCTTTTGTATTTCCGTCTTTCAGCGATGCATTAATAAAATCTCTTATTGTCCGGAATTGTCTTTCGATTATACCATTCGTATTATGATGATATGGACTCGAATACACTATCTCGAACCCTGCATTTTTGCTTATATTCTTTATGCTATTAGCTTCGAATGTTTTCCCGCAATCTAGATGTAGTTCTTTGGGTGCCCCAAATTTTAGAATCCAGTTGTTTAACAATATCTTCCCAATTGTCTCTTCATCCTGTTTATTTATAGCTGTTAACGAGATGTATTTGCTGTAATGGTCGATTATTGCGCAAATGTATCTTTTCCTGTTAAATGTTTCTTTCATTGGGCCACATATGTCCATATATATTTTCTCGAAGGGTTCGGATGCTTCAAGTACTTTTGGTTTCTCTTTCATCTTTGTAGTTACAACTTTAACTTTTGGCACGATTCGCAATTTGATATTGTCGTTTTTACTTGTTTTATTAGATCTCTCATATCAAAATTGTTTTGTATGTATTTGATAACTTTTTCAACTCCAGCATGGCATAGTAATAGATGTGTTTTGTTAATCATTTCTCTTCTTTTGCTCTCTGGTATCCATATTCTTTTATCTTTGGTATGAATAATATTATCCTCTATTATAAACCTTCCACTCGTTTGCGTTCTTATTTTATTTTTAATCTCCTCTATTTCATCACTATTCATTTACCATTCCTCTCCTTTGTCTTCAGTCATTATATTTAACATTCTGGTTTTCATTCTTCCCATTTTAGGATTATCGTGTTCCATAAGACATTGTACACATGTACCACACGTTTTCCTCGATAACATGTCTGCGTTAGTATGTAGTGTACCCTTTCTAAATTCCATTTTTATATCAAGACTACTTAAATAGTTTATCCAGGTCTGGAATTGAGCTGTAATTGGCTTCTTCGTGGTTAGCATAAATGTTATTGCTTTATGATCTGTACGTAGTGTAAATCTTTTCCCATATAAATAGTGATTGAAATGCCGACAAAAATAATATATAGCCAGGAGTTCCTTTCTTGTAATACAATAGCCTCTTTCGTGGTCATTCATCGCATGTGAGCCATATGCGATAACTTGCTCATATCCCATGTCATTCTTCTGTGATAAGACTGCGCCGATTGTATCGAAACTTGCATCCGTATCCAGTATGAATTCTTTCTTAAAATCAGGAAATACCAAAATCGGTGCGGTTATTAATGCTAACTTCATATTCTCAAAAGCCTGCTCACAATTTTCATTCCATATTATTTTGTCGCTATTTTTACCACATATACTCTCTAAAGCTCTTGCCTTCTTTGCGTATTCTTTAATAAATTTTCGATAATAGTTGCAAATACCCAAGAAACTCCTTAAATTTTTCACACATTTCGGCCTTTGAAATGATTGAATAGCTTCAATTTTGCTCTGATCCGTTTGGATGCCGTCTCTATTTATAATATGGCCTAAGAATTTCACTTCGCTTTTCAGTATTTGACATTTTTCAGGATTAATTCTTAGTTTAGCTTCTGCGATTTTCTGCAATACTTTTTCCAGCAGTTTATAGTGTTCTTTCATTGTGTTAGTAAAAATTAATATATCGTCCAGATAAACCATTACCCCGTCTTTCCATAAATCCTTTAATATCTTCGTCATGAGCTTTTGAAAAGTTCCTGGTGCTGCCGCAATGCCAAACGGCATTCGGTTGAAACAGAATTGCCCCTCTTTCGTTGAAAAAGCTGTTTTCTCCTGTGAATCTCTATCCAACTTCAACTGATAGTATGCGTTTTCAAGGTCAATAGAACTAAAATATCTAGTACCATGCAAAGCATCTAAGATCTCGTCAACGTTAGGCATCGGAAACGCTTGTTTTTCAGTAATTTTGTTAAGTTGTCTAAAGTCCAAACAGAGTCTGATATCCTTCTTTTCCTTTTTCCAAACGCACACTAAAGGGGTATTCCAAGGTGAATTACACTTCCTTATAATATTATTATCCTCCAGATTTTTAATGGCCATGTTTATTTTCTCTTCCAAGTTTATAGGCTGTCTTCTGGGCTTTATCATTATTGGTCCGCCATTTGTTTCAATTTTATGTTGAATTAAATCAGTGCATCCAACATCCCACTTGTCAGCCATGAAAACACATTTATTTCTCTTGATAATTTTTACAAGCAATTTATCTTCTTTTACTTTCAACTTCTCTATCGCATGTTGGAATCTTTCTTCATTTGTAATATTCCTCCCAAATTTAGCATCAATTTCACATATACGTTCGTTAGATATCATTTCACCTTCTTGAATCCATCTTAATTCAATACCGAATTGTTTCTGTAATTCTATACCCCCAATAACATCTGGGACAATGTTTTCTACGACGGTAAAGGTCACTATTTTTGTTAGCTTCCCTATCCTTACCTCAATTTGAACTTTTCCTATAGTCTCCAATTTACTGTCATTTGCACACCTTAGCATTTCATCTGTTTTTATTAACTCGACTTTGTCCAATTTATCCAGTACTGCTTTAGACATTACATTAACTCGTGCTCCTGTATCTAACACACACTAGATTCCGCGACCCTGAATTTCAAGTGTTATACTTGGTCTACCTTGCATTTTATGATAAGTCATACGAGGTCCTTTCCATTCGTCTTTCGTAAATATATTTTGTTCCACTTTGTTCTTTATGCTATTGGAAATTTCATTAATCCACCCAATTTTATCTTCATTCATATCAAATGGCATTTTTAAGAAACTATACTTTTTCTCCTGTTCTTTCATCGCTACACATTATTTTGCTGTTTTCATTTCTATGATCTATACTGCTACTTTTATAAACATTAAAATTAGTTTTATCATCCATATTATTACATAAATCTTTACTAAAAAAATTAAAATTATCTACACTATTCAAATTATTTACATTATTACAACCAGCATTTTCATCAAAATCAAAATTACCTAATAAATGGCTCCTATCATCGCCTCCTGTGATGGAGCTTCCTCGTTTGGGTATTGCATTTCGTCGTATTTCTCTTCGGCTTCACTTGAATAATTCAGTTGATAGTTTGCATCTTGATTTCCAATTGCTGCTACCTCTCTTCTGTTATACTGATTGTTCTGTTGAAATCGGCCCCCTTTATTTCAGTGTGCTGCATTATTTCTTCCGTAATGATTCATTTTCGGCTTAAATCTTTCTAGGTTTGTATAGCATTCAGTTTCTTTGTGACCTTGTAGATGACATCTCCTACACTGAATGTTTGGACATTCTCGGCGTACGTGTCCATATAATCCACATCCAAAACACTGAATCCTCCTCTTCATAGTACATTCTCGGCTTAAATGACCTGGTTTTTGGAATGTCCAGCATACGATTTTCTTAGTCGCTTCCAATGGTTTTGACATTGGCATCGTATTTGTCTGTGCGGGTCTTTGAACGGCATCTCTGTAGGTTTTGACAGGTTTCATATATGTTATAGGTCGGATGGAGTTAACATGGTTTATAGCTTTATTCACTTTCTCAACTTTTCTAATTGTGCTTTTAATTTCTTCTGACGTCTTTAGTTCTTGCATTTCTATTTCCTTTTTAACTTTTTTCTCTCGAGCCCCATTCATGAGCAGGCACTTTTTAATTTCTTCTTCGTTCCACTCATGTCGCAGTAATCTTTTGGTTAATTTCTCTACTTTTTCGATAAAGCGGTCTGCTGAATCGGATCCTTGTTCATAATTTAGAGCTTCCTTTAAGTCTTCGAATAATGATTTTGGCCTCGAAAATGCTGATCTGAGCTTCTCTTCAAATGTTTTTCCTTCTGTTTTTTCATATTCATCGTATAATGGTTTATCCCACAGTGTGGTAACCAGAATTATCAGCATCTTGACAGATGTTTTCGTAATATTAAAAAATTTTTGGCATTCTTTGATGAATTCTTCCAGGTCGTCGTCTCTGTGGAATCTTTCTGGTAGCAACCTGCTAATCAATAGGTTTGTTGGCGTGGTCGCCATGTTAGCCGCAACAACGTCGAATTCATTTTCAATCTCCATAATTAATAAATTAACGAAATAAAATTACTAAATTTATTTTATTCAAAAAACTGCGCTTGTTTGTAATATTCAAACAATCTGTTCGAGGCTTTTTTATTATTTTAATTTTGATGCTGATTTCAATGCTGGTTTAATTTATTTTAATATTTAATATATTTTAATTTATTTTTATATTTTAAACTTACTTTAATTTATTAATTTAAATATTTATATAAAAATTTATGTAATCTGATATATACAATTTAAATGTTTTTTAGCAATATCCAGTTTTAACTTAAACGTGAATTCTACCATTTCAATTTGTATTATAATTTTTAATTATTCAGCTTATTTTTTCGGAATTTATACATGGGTTATTTTTTGAAATTATTTCCATATTATTTAAGTTAGATATATTTTTAACTATAATTTATTAAAGAAAGTAATCGACAAATACATATTTTTAAATTCATTTATTTCCCTGTTCTTATGAAATAATTTATTTGCTGCCACCTCTTTCCTTTGGAAATTTCTCCAGATTTTTGTATTTGTAAATTATTTTTTCAATTGATTTTTTAGTGATTCTCAGTTATCTTCTAAATTTATAACAATCTTCCATTTTCAAAGACATCAAATAATGGAATTTTGTCATGTTTTGAAATTCTATCAAAATATTGTTTTTTAAATTAAAAATTACTATTTTTTATTTTTCGTCTTGAAATCAAGATGTAAAAGGACCTGGTTGAATATTTGAAATTTCACCTTCACAGAAAGTCATAGTTTGAAAAGAAATGTGTGAAATATTAAAAAAATTAAATTATTTGTAATTTCTTCATTTTCGCAAAAAGTCAGTGTTTTAACATAAATATCTGAAATTCTATAGAAATATTAAATTTGTTATATAATTTTATAAACCAATATTACGAATTTTTTTCATCATTTTCTCTACAACTCAAAGTAGAGTTCTTTGATTCTCAAAAAAATTTCCTCCATGTTTTTCTAATAAATTTTTGACAGTGACATCTTAAAATGCATTTATTCCATGCAACATATCTATATATCAAAAGTTAATTGTTTTATCACTAATTCGGTTAGGAATATTGTGATTGTGAAAGTAATTAAATGGAAGAAGTATTTAATTTCCAGATTTAAATAGATTTAAATAATATAATTAAAGTAAATAATAAAATTATAAATTAAAATAATAAATTAAATATATTTAAGAATGATTGAAGATTAAAATATAAAATATTTATTGAATACTTGTGTACGAATATTCCCTATTCAAATATTAACTCATGCTTGCGAAAATATCCTCTAAGCTAAAAACAGTGATTGTTTTAATAATAGTGATTTTTGTGTTGTTTTTCAAAATATAGTTTTGTTTTGTTTTTAAAATATGGATGTGATTAATTTAAGAAACCAAACTTCTAATAGTGATGAAAATGTTGTAGAGTGGAATTTGGTAATTTATTGATTGTTTAATTAAATTGTCAATTGTGTGACACAATTTATGTCATAATAGTATCACGACAATGCCTTTTCAAGACTAGTTTTAGTCTGACAGAAGATATTTAACATGCCCATAAAATAGATTTAAAATAGAATATATGGCGTTCTCATTTTTTTAAATGTGCCAAAATTTTTGTTTTAATTTATATACATTAATTTTGATATTTTTAGAAAGTATCTCCCGAAACATTTATACATGCAAATTTGTATCGATATTTATTCCTATCTGCCCAATCAATTACCTTGCTGACCCTTGTGGTACTCTCAGTGACACTAATTCAATACTATAAGCATATTGCAAGTAATGAAATAATTGGTGTTGCTGAGCAGAAGCTTTGGGAAAAACGAAAAGAAAGAGTCATCTATTTTATATTTTCATTTGTCTTTTGCTGGTTTACAGGTAAGATCTTATATTATTCAAATCAGTGTTCTTCAACCTGGGTTCCGCGGAACCCTTGGGTTCCGTATAAAAAATTATGGGTTCCGCGAACAAATTTTATGATTTCTTATAAAAAAAGTTTTCAATATAAATAAACATATAATAATTTAGATTTTATACATTGAAAATTTTCTGTTGTAAAATTTTACGCCTTGAAAATTTATGAAATGCTACAATGACATTGAAATTTTTTTTATTTACTAAAAATGTAAGAAAAGTATAAATTATCAAAAATATTTGAGAATAATTCGATTTTTTCTTTAAATTTCAATATATAATCCTTTGAAATTTGAATATAGTTTCTAAAAATAAATTTGTGACCACTTATATGTGTGAAAGATCTTTCTCGCTATATATTGCCACAAAAACAAAATACAGAAATAAATTAGATGCTGAAAATGAAATGAGGCTACAAATTACAAGAATTGTACCAGATTTCAATGTAATTTGTAGCAAAAAACAGGCTCAACCTAGTCATTGAGTACCATTTAATATCAAATTTCTATTTTTTTTATGTTAAACTTTATATTTTTGCCATTAATTATTTAAATAAAATAATTTTATATTATAAAGTGCATTATTTTTTTATAAATTACCACATCGACAACCCCAATTGAATACATATATACATGCCCACATATACATGGGGAAATTTTTATTGGAAGGGTTCCGACGACTGCGAAAGTTTTTGGAAGGGTTCCGACGACTGCGAAAGGTTGAAGAGCACTGATTCAAATTAATAGACAATTTTACAGTTCGATCATTTTGTAACGTCTTTGTGATTTGAAACATAAAAAGGAAATTTTTATAAGGGTATTAAACTTAATTAATTTTAAACAAACAATATTGACATCATTCAAATAAATCGGTAATTATTATTATTATTATTAACATAAGAGAGATATAGATAATTTTAGTTGGTCGATTTTCTGGGTGGCACTGAGAGTGAACCTTTGTTTGATGATAATTACTGTAATGTACAATCTTATTCTTTTTTTTATTTCTGTACAAGGGGACGAGACGTTGGTCCATTTCGTTGGGCGTAAGTCCCGTTATAAAATTAAATAAAGAAACTATATAGCAACGGTGGGCAAATGCGGCTCTTAGAGCCGCATGCGGCTCTTCGTTGAGTAAACTGCGGCTCATTGATAATTGAATTTTTGATAATTGAATTTGAAAATTGAATTCGATTTTTTTATTTTGAAATTTTTTCAACTGAATTTTTAAAAAAAAATTTTTTGTTGCAATTGTATTTTCATGGTTAGTTCATTTTTACCTGTGTCACAAAATAGGTGTAAACAGAATTAAAATTTATAGTGTCATTCGATGGCGGTATTTAGAATCAAAATTTAATATTTCCTTATTACATTCTACCTTGTTTGATTCTTTTTATAAGCAATATTTAAATAATACATGTCTCACTACACTATGTACCAGGGGTGGGCAAGTGCGGCTCTTTGATGAGCCATGTGGCTCTCTAGGACCTCATGCGTGCCCACCCCTGCTATATAGCGATAATTTACCATAGTAAATTATCGCTATACAAATATGGAAAATTTTAAAAAAATCAATTACGAATTAAAATTTTGAAATAAAACTGTAACAAGAAATTAAATTTGTGTAACAGAAGATAAAAGATACAGAATCCAAAACTCCAAAAGATAAGAAAATGGAAAATATCTAGTCAGGAGACTTATCAAACGTCAATCAAGTAGTTATTCCAGGAATTATTATAACAGGAAAAGAAAACTAACAATACTAACTAATATATCAGCGCAATTTTCAAGAAAGCATATAACTCCTAGATTAAATAAAAAGATCGCACAGAAGGAAAAGTTTCATATAACGATTACAAGTTTAAATTATAAAGATTATAATCTAAACATCGGTTTTTGACCCAAGTCAAATTCATCCGAAAATAAACCCGCTGTTTGTTGGGTTTTAGCAGTAGATAGTCCTGTAGAATACCGAGATCATATTTTGAAAAGTATTATTATTTTTTTCAATAATAAAAGTTGTAATTTTAATTTCCTGTTATTTTTTTACCTTTTATACACAACACGCACCCCGATTGTCCCACCACATTTTTTTAACGGTGACTCTATCGGGCTCTTCAGATTTCTACACCCAATAACAAGTCATATAAATACTACTATATAAATAAATAGGGATATACAAATACGACAATATTAACAAAATACCAATAGCTGAAAATACATTCTGAACCTTACAATAATTACTATTATTATTGGGGTTATTATTGTTATTATCATTGTCATTATTATTATTATTGTCATAGTGTTGGGGTTATAAAATAATTAAAAGTAAAATTATAATTGTAATTAAAGGAACGAGAGAGGTGTAAGACTGGTTATGGAGAGAATTGACTGAGAAGTAATAAAATGGGTAGAAAGGCTTGAGAAGGGACATAAATATATGGGAAAAGCACAAAACTGTGAATTGTGTAAAATCGATAAAAGATTCATAATCCGAATTAAAGTCTGGAAAATTGGTCATGAGTGGAACAGGTAGAGAGGAATAACATAGTGATAACGGAATTTTCAGAAAGTGATAGCTAGAGTGCGAAAAGGTACGTAAAGGATGAAAAACAAGAAAATGAAATTAATTAATTAGCTAGTACGAAGAAATCTCGAGTTGGGCAAACAAAGAGAAAAGAAAATAGAAGGAAGATTTGGGCCCATAGTCTTGTCACAGTGGTAAATAGGAGGGGACCAAGAAAAGGATAGTGCGTGCAGAAATACCTGGTGGGCCTTTAATTATCTTTGTTTGTCGGACCATTCTGGGTGGCAGCCGAAGCAGATATTTGGAGTCAAATTTCAGGAGAGAGATTGGCTTGGCAATAAATATTTGTCATCCCGATTTCAAAGAGTGTATAAGGACTGGGAAAATAAGAGTAAACCGGCATTCTGCCTCAGCTAGGGATGCAAAGAAATAGAGCTTAGGACAATTATGAAGTTAGGGAACGAACGGATAGAGTTAGGCGATATTAGAGACGTGAGAAGACAATTGAATTGGAAGCAAACCAGCTCAAATAGTAAAAGTTAGAATATAAATAAGTTATTTGAATATCACTAACATCTCCCTGTTTAAAAAGCTTTAGGCATTCAACATTGCGAATTATTATTTTTCTTTCTCTGTCTCGTAATTCGTAACTATTTGCATGGATCTTTTTAACAACGACAAAAGGACCTGTATATAGGTCTTCTTTTTTTCCTCACGTCTACTTTAACTAAAACTTTTTCATTTTTATCGAATTCTCGGTGTATCCGGTTCTCATTTTTATAATTTAAATTTCTTTGTTTTGATTGCACTTCCTCCACTATTTTACTTCTATCGTTGTAGATTCTTTTATTATTGTTCCATTCTCTAGATATCCGGAAACAAAATACTGCTTCTGATGGATTCTTTCCAATTGTGCTTTGAATAGTAGCATTTAAAGTAAACTCAATTTCAGGTAACACTTCAACCCAATTCCTCTTAAGTTTATCTCTTAATGATGTACTGATAAAATCTCGTATTGTTCGAAATTGTCTTTCAATCAAACCATTAGTGTTATGATGATAAGGGCTAGAAAATTTTAGTTGTATATTGTGATTCTTTGCCAACTCTTTTATCAAATTAGACTCAAATGTTTTTCCACAATCAATTTGAATAACTCTCGGTGCCCTATATTTTAATATCCAGAATTTCACAATAGTATCCGCTATAGTTTTTTCGACTTGCTTTGCTACTGCTATTAACGAAATGTATCGACTACACATATCTATAATTCCCAAAATATATTTCTTTCCATGAATGTTTGCCTTCAAATGTCCACAAAAATATATCGCTATAACCTCGAACGGTTCCACTACTTGTGTTTTACAACTATTTCTTTTGTTTTTGTTGTCAAGGTTTTTCCTTTCTGACATATTTCACAACTTTGTATATATTGAGTCGCGATTGTATTTAATTACTCCATATCGTAATTAACTTTTATATATTCGATTACCTTCTTACATCCAGCGTGACACAGCATTTTGTTCATGTCTTAGACAAATTCTATTCTATTTTCTTTTGGAATCAAAATTTTATTTTCTCTTGTTAAAATTAAATCTTCGTCAATTTTAAACCTTGTAGTCTCATTTTTATCAATTACTTTTCTTATATGTTCTATCACTTCATTTCCTTTTAGCCATTGAAATCCATGTTTAGTAGCTGTCAGCAATCTGGTTTTTATTTTTCTCTGTCTTTGCATCTCCATGAATTTTTATACACTGTGTACATCTCCGAAATTTATCTCTCGATAACGCATCAGCGTTTGAATGGTCAATTCCTTTTCGATATTTAATGTCCATATCTAAACTACTCAAGAAGTTTATCCATGCCAGAAATTGTGCCAATATATTTTTTTTAGTTGTGACCATAAATTTTATAACCTTGTGGTCCGTTATTAGCTGGAATCGCTTGCCGTACAGATAGTGCTTAAAATGCTGTGCAAAGTAATAAATTGCTAAAAGTTCCTTTCTCGTGATACAGTATCCTATTTCAGGTTTACTCATCGAATGTGAACCATAAGCAATAACACGTTCATTACCTTCAATCTGTGACAGAACAGCTCCAATGATGTAGAAACTAGCATCCGTATCCAAAATAAATTCTTTCTCATAATTAGGATATATTAGAACTGGTGTAGTTGATAGTGCTTTCTTCAATTCCTCAAAGTTTATTGACATTCTTGTGACCAAACAAACTTGTCTTTATTGTTTCCGGACATCGATTCTAATATTCTTGCGAATTTTGAATAATTCTTTATAAACTTTCTGTAATAATTTCACAGTCCTAAGAAACTCCTCAATTGTTTTAAACATTTTGGTCTTTGAAACACTTTTATTGCTTCGATTTTCGCTTCATCGACTTTAACACCTTCACAAGTTATAATGTGGCCAAGATATTTTGACTCCTTCTCCAAAAATTTGGATTTTTCAGGATTTATTCTCAATCCTGCTTCTTTTATTTTTCTAATACTTCATTTATTCTTTTTATATGATCTTCTCTGTCTTTTGAGAATATTAAAATATCATCTAAATACACTATAACAATTTTCCACAATAAATTTCCTTAATTTTTGGAATGTACTTATTCCGAATGGCATCCTATTAAAGCAAAACTGTCCTGATCTTGTTGAGAACCCTATCTTTTCTTGCGAATTTGCGGTCAATTCAACCTGATAATACGCACTTCCCAGATCAATTGTGCTAAAGTACATTGATCCATTTAATGAATCTAACATCTGTTCGATATTAGGCATTGAGAAGATTTTTTTTTCTGTCATTTTATTTAAACTTATAAAATCTAAACATAATCGAATATCATTTTTCTCCTTCCAGACACATACTAACGGCGTATTCCACGGTGAGTCACACTTCCTAATTATGCCGTTTTCTTCCAATATTTTAATAGCCTCTTCAATCTTTTCTTCTAGGTGAGCTGGTTGTCTTCTTGGGTTCAAATGGAATGATCATTCAACAGTTTTAATATTATACTTTAATAGATTGGTTTTGCCTATATCCCATTTATCTATCATAAATACTTTCGCATTTTTTATTACTCCATAAAGCTTGTTGTCATACCGTAATCCTACTAATTCTATTGCTCTTTTAAATCGAAGTTCATCGCTCGTTCTTTTCCCAAATTTGGCTTCAGTTGTATATTTCTATATTATTAGTATATTTGATTGCATTTGCGCTGTTATTTTCGATAACTTTCATTATTTTAATGTCAAACCTACGTAATAAATCTTTTCCTCCAATTATTGATGGAGATACATTTTCAACTACTACAAAAACAATATTTTCTTCTCTATTTCCTATATTTATTCTAAGCTTGTGTCTTCCCAAAGTTGTTATTGGACTACCATTTGCGCATCAAATTTTGTCTCCGTGTTCGTTTAAAACTGGATTTTTGATCTCTTTTATAATCGAACTATCAATCACATTCATTCTAGCTCCTGTATCCAACAAACAATTCTTAAAGTAATTATTTATGCCTATTATTACACTTCGATCCGTTGTGAATTTGTAAAATTTCTGCTTTGGTTCTGTCTATCGGCAAATCCTTGCCTTGTCTTAATAATACTCGCAAACGTGTCCCTCCTTCTATTTATAACTGAAATTCGGATACTTCAATGTTTATATCACCGACCTTCTTTATCACTCTTTTCATTTCATCGACGCTCATCGCATCTTTCATCTTTATTTCTTTCTGTATCTTTGTCTTTGATACAATGGACCAAAAAATATGACATTATTTCTTTCTTGTCCGATTTGTGCTCCAGAACTTGGTCAACCATCTTTTCTTTTTTTTCGAAATATACTGGGGCAGTATCCTCGTTCCTTTCATAATATCAACGTCGTTGGCTTCTTGAAAGTTTTTTTCAATCTGTCTTCAAAACAAGTTTCATTTTCTTCTATTGCTTCATAAATCGTCAACAACTCTCTTGCGATCAAGCATTTGATCATTATACTTTGTCTGGATTATTCTAGTCCACATAATTGGAAATACCTCTTGCATTCTCCAATAAAAATTTCTACATCGACGCTGCCATCGTAAATATCTGGGATCATTTTATTGATCATTGCCAGGGTCGCCATGTTAATAATTGAAGTCAAATTTCCTAAAAATGTATTAAAATACAAATTAATTGCCTAAATCTGGTATTATTCAAACAATCGATTTAAATGGCGAATTAATTAATTTAATAATAATGATAATTATGCGTGCCAGCATTTATACTTATTATATACTTTTACTATATTTAAATATCCCTAACAGCACGGATATATATGGGTAATAAACGGGTATTCATTAAACAAATAATATATTCTCCCTTAAACTCTTTTGATCGGCTTTTTTTCCTTGGCTTGTCGGTTATAAATATTAATTTAACCATCAATTTATATTAAAACCTTTTAGATTTGTATAAATTTACATACATATTATTTGTATAAATTTACATACAATTTCATGTTTTCGATTTCTTATTTAGCAATTTTAGTAAATATTCTCTTTGTCGCTGGTGTTACTGATATGACGATTCTTAATCCACTATATATAATAAAGGTAATACATTCTTTCATTATTTAAAATAAATAAAACTACAATTTTGTAATTTTATGTATATATTTTGTATTTAATTTTTTTACAAAACTGAATTAAAAATGAATTAAAATTTAATTATTAATAAAATACACTTAATTTCCATCAATTGTATTACATATTTGGATTTATACTTCTTAATATGATTGAAAAAAAAATTTTTGTGGCCCTCTGAATCATGTAAATTTCATTTTTTGGCCCAAGTATAAATAAGTTTGGCCACCACTACTTTCATTTAAGTCTAGTGATTTTGGATGATCGAATACTTTTTTTGAGCCAGCGGGAAAAAAATCTGGTGGGAAATCTGCATATTTTATGATTGCCTAAAATTCTCTATAAACTTTAATATGGAACTCATCCTTTGTTCTATCAATATATATATATATATATATATATATATATATATATATATATATATATATATATATATATATATATATATATATATATATATATATATATATATATATATATATATCCAGCTAGAACATTACCGGGATAATCTGTTAAAAGAGATCCGGGCACAACGGATCTTCATCGAGAAGCAGTCCCAAGAGCACCATAAAGTCTATACCAACACGGAGTTGAAATCCCAGATTCGACAGCTGCCAGTTGTGAACCCAACGAACGTTTTTGCAGCGCACCACTTCGCGGCGGATCCTCCTCACCATCCAAGTGTTGGATGATGAGGGTAGGCCCATCACCACATTCAACCTTAACAAGTATTATAAGACAGGGCCCATAAGATATAGGGTCAATATGTGCGCTGAAGGAAGGCGATAGATCCATTCAACCCAAGTCAATTCAAAAACAATTCAATTCAAGTTAATTCGAATATAGTCACTATAGTCAGAAAATTCAACTTTTTAGTGATAATCGGATTTTGTATTGAAAATCCCAGAATTTTTGTATTAAAAACCCCTCCACTAAAACAGAAAAATCCTTGGTTTTTTAGTGAAGACTGATATTTGTATTGAAAATCCCAAGACCAAGGAGACCCACCTTAATTTAATTAGAAAATTCCTTGTCATTTTTAGCGAGGACCATCTTTTTGTATTGAAATTCTGTGGACCAAGGAGCCCCCTCTCACTATAATCAGCAAAGTTTTTGGTCTTGATTGAGATTATCCTCAAAGTCAGCATCCAAATTCACCACTTGACCAACATTTGCGCAAAATGACACAATGGGTATTGAGCAAGGGTCCAAATTGAGTTTACATCCAATGGCGCCCGTCAGTTGTGTAGATCTAAAGGTTTTACCATCGAGTAGTTTATTGACATCTCAAAAGGACAATTCAGTCAAATGCAACATGCAAATAAGTCACAGCTCATTTCCAGCTTCCGTATGACACCGTTATTTTGCCCTGTGTTGACATTGGTGATATCGCATAATGAATGAATAGACTTGGTGTCGTGGATTACGGACAACAGTTCTGTAAGGAGTTAGTAAACCCCTATATAAAATTATTATGGTTAAATGATAGAAGTGAGATCAGTTAGTAGAAATAATTATCTCTGTTAAATTTTTATATTTAAATTCTATATTAAATTATATCATATTATATTAAATTATATAAATTAAATCAATTAAATGTATGACCAGTAACTACATTAATATTAAGAATTATCACGCCTCGGTGTTTAAATACACTAAAAAAAGACACAATTTGAAGTTGTTATAAAAAATAAATGCTTGAAGAAGATTTGAATTTAATTGTGTCTAACAAGTTCTATGGTCATATCGCTTGAATTAACAATTTGATGACACACATGATCACTGTACTGATTACCAGGAAATGAGTTGACAACATAATGGTCTTGTTTGTGTGTTCTTCTGACATTATCTGTTTCTACCACTTTTGTGTGATCTATTCTGCCATCGAAATCAATTCATATTAGTCCCTGTACTTGCTCTGCTTGACTTTCTATAGGCTTTTCACGCCAATACACTCTCAATCTTTTGAGTTTTGCCGCTTCCAGTACATTGCTCAGCTGAGCATGTTCCATGTCGTGCAAGCATGCATTAATAATTTTACTTGCGTCTAGATTGCTAACGCCTGTTCTGTTTATAACTGCACTTAGGCAAGGATATTTGCATCTGTTTTGGTTGCTGTCTTCTTTTTCAGTTTTGGAATTATCAAGACCAATTTAAAAGTTTTCTTTAATTGAACTAATGACGGAATTGGGCTTTTCTGTGTCATATACATGAATCAACTTTGTTTCCATTTGACTAGTTGATGGAGTTGATAACCTTATTTTTAAGAACTCATTTTACTTTGTTTTACGCGTAAGTCTTTTTTGTGAACATTGCAGATTTTGTAATTTTTTGTTCCTTTTTACGATCTTCAATTGAGCAAGTATTCTAGGAATTGGAATTGTTGGAATGCTTGCTTTCTCCCATATCATTATGAGCTACGATTTTTAATAATTCATTAGTAGCGTTTATCTGACTTCCTGTTCTAACTGTTGCGCTCTCACCCATATATAAGCTTTAAAACATCTTCCTTCGTGGGGAGTTTTTCTTACCAACTCTTGAGAAAAACCTAACACCGAATGCTTCGTCGGAGAACGCGTTTAATATATACGTTTATATATACGTTTAAATATATACGTTTTATATATATATATATATGTTTATATATACGTTTATATATACGTTTAAATATATATACGTTTAATATGCACCTACGTAAGGTTAACATTTTAATACCTATAATTATTGATACAAAACCTAATTGGTAAGCACAATAACTGTTCTAGGAATTGATTTAGTCAAATTATAATGTCAATTTTGTATATATAAACAAATAAATATCAAATTGTCGCGAAGCAAACCATAGGATAAACAAAACAATTATTTAATAATTATTCGATCTAACTTTTACATATTTCTTAATAAAACAATCCAATTATTAGTAAATTGCATAAACGTTATATACAAGTGGAATACGTATTATTTGTAAAAGAAAATGACCTATAGAAGTTCTTCAATAACTCTTATATTGCGCATAATATACTTTAATTTAGGTAAGTCAACTTTTGCAGGTAGACTACCTGAGGTAGTAATAAATAAGGTTGATATTTTCGATCCACCCGATTTTGTATGTTTTCGTCTGTCAGGCATTTTCTGTCGATACACACTTTTAGTGATTTATAAACTTCTCTGTCGGGTTTATGGAGTTCTGAATTCAAGCACATGATGTCGTAGCAAACCACTCTTCATGAGTTGGCAATATTGTCGGCTGGTTACACCAAACACCACTGAGATACGTTCTGTTGAGGATACCTAAATGAAAAATAACATAATAAATAAATAAATTACCTGTGGGAAAATCGTCATGACAAATTGGACGATCTATGGGAACTCAGAAAAGAAAACAGATGTAAAAAGAAATTAAAAATGAGAAGGATAAATCAAATAAAAGGAAACAAATAAGAAATTAAAACAAAGGTCATTGTTAATTAAGAAGTACAAATGAAGGTGGAATTTCAAATTCCAGAAAAACAAAAAAAAGGGAAAAGCCGCATCTTGACAGCTTGTCAAAGATAGCGAAATTGTCGGGAGAAGGCGGCTTAACAGAAAAGGAAAATGGAAAAATATCTTGACATCTGTCAGAGATAAGGCTGATGTAGAGGAAAAGGAAAATGGTAAACAGAATCTGTCGCCAGTGCCACAAACAAAACAACTATATAAAGGAAAACTGGTGGATGAGAATCAGAACAGATTGAGAACAAATTTAGAACGAAAACAGAACGAAGTTGAGAGCAAAACGAAACGAAATTAGAGACAAAAAGTAGAGTGAAATTAGAGACGACAGAGTAAAAAGGGGAATCAAAACAGAGTGAAAAGAGAAGTGACAAGAATCTTTTATAAAATTGAATATAAAGTAAAGGTGGAGTAAAGAAATTGTGTGGTCAAAGCAAATAGAACAATCGATCAACATATTCTGGAGTTACTGGAGTTAGGACTTTACGCCAATGTATAGACAAAAGAAACACAAATAAATAAATTGTCAGTAAATATTTTAATTTCCACCGTTGATTGTGAATTTTTTAAATGATCATTGTAAATACATAATTATCTAATTAACAATTTATTGCAGTGACGATATTTAAAGGTTTAAAATGAATACTTAGCTATTATTAGTTATTGGTGGTTTTAATAAAAGAATTTCCACAATGTTTTATGTATCGAAAATTTGAATATAGAAGAGAATTTTGTATTTTGATTTATAGCTGCTAGGACAAAATGTTTGCGTTTTTATTTGTAGTTTTGCATTATTTTATAATTCTTAATATAAATGTGAAAATATTAATATTGAAATAAAGATAAAAATGTATGAGTGAAATCCAAAAATAATTTCACATGAAAAATATATGAAAAATGCTTCTTTATTTACGTCGTTTCATTTTGAGTACTAAATATTGAAAATTTATATATAATTTTACATTGAATAAAGCACTTTTCACAGCAACTCATAGAACTCAGGTTTAAACCTTTTTGGTGTTTTGAAAGATTTGACCAATTAATTATCAATTTTTGTCCGTTAATCTATTTTTATTTTTTATTTTTCACTCGAATTAATTGATCTGCTATTTAATTAGCATCGGTTCACATCGAACTTAGGCATTAAAATCATAAAATTGAAAATTAAAAATAGTGATTCATTGTATATAATCTGATATAATGACATATTTCATTTTCACGTGATATAAAGTTAAGTTTAAAATGATGTAAAATATGTTTAAAAAATACTGACAAGATAATATAAAATAAAAAATAAATAATATTTAGAATTATTATTTTAACTGTTTCTTGCGTTCAAACCCGTTTCGAAGGCTTGTGAATAGGCCACAGAGGCGCAGCAAAAGCATACGTGTGACAAATTGATGCCATAATTTTGAGAAAACTTACTCACCAAATAGTGGTAAAAGCTTAAATTAAAAATATAAACACAAACGCATGAATATTTCTGATATTTCCTCATTATTTCGACTTATTCGATAGGTGACGCAAGTTTATTTTAGAATCATTATTTTTGGACATTTGTATATTATACCATCACCACATCAAAGAAGATAAAATCCTATGAAGTCACGAATGTCTAAATCTTAGATTTCTAAAACTAAATATAGCACTTATCAGAAACAATACGTTCTTTTATTTTCTTATTCTTCATGCTAATAATGTTATATATATATTATTTTGTTTTGTCATATCAAAGGACGCCCTGGAAACATGACATTGCATATTTTCGGCCAGGTCTTTATATTGTGATTGATTTGTGCTTATAACTAATTATATTTATCCTACAATTTTGAAAGTCCTGTAACAAGTTATCATGTATTTAGAGTTTGACAAATCCTTTACATGGAATCCTAAACGCCATAGTTTATGGTTGGCAACGAAGAACATTCACTAACATATTCCGAAAACCTGCAAATGCCGATATTTATAACCAACCAAATTATGAATCGTATTCAAATAGAAATTTCATTCGTTCAGTTTCTTATTCGGGGTTTGATATCAACACCGAAACTATTTCAGAAAATCAAAGATTAAACACTTAATTTAAAATAATTGATTACAATTTTCACTGAGAATTTATTTTTTATATAAATATTTTTCACAAAAATAGATTTTTAAAAAATTTTATCATTCATTTTCGTTCTTTAAGTTTTTCTCCTATCCATCAGTGAACACCAAATTATTACTAACATACCCAGTTAAATAAAATTGCTCACCCGACCTGCAGTTGGTCTATGTTGAATGGTTGAAAGATGCAAGTCGTAGAAGTGATTCTCAACCTTTTTTTGTCGAGGCACACTTTTAACAATTTCAAATTTTGGTGCCATAGTATCTTTATATTTTTTAAAGAATTTAACTTACCAATAATAATTTTCAATATATAATATAGTCGAGGTCAGTAAATTAAAATAGATTTAAATAAATTTAGGTTGAAAATTTAAATAAAAAGTGGGTGAAGGAAAAAGACAAATAAAAGCGTGATCATGCACAGAATTGATAGTAAAGGAAAATATGATGGAAGAAGTATTAGGAAATGGCAAAAGCAGTTGCGAAAGGCAAGAATCCGGAAATCCGAAAAAAATCAATAAATTGTAAAGTTATCGAAATTGAATTGGGAAAGCGGGACAGGTATAGATGAGCTAATGGTCAACAAGATGATGATTAGGGATTTATCAGAAATTGGTTAGAAAGGGTCGAAAAGCATTCGAATGTGTAAAAACAGAAAACGTTAATTAATTAATTAATTGGCTAATAGAAAACCCGAGCCAATGAAGAACCCGAGAGATGGAGGAAACCGGAGCTTGATTAACATGAAAAGTAAACAAAATGAGAATCTCGGAAGTCCATTATCATGACAGCATGATTAATGGAGACGATTACAAAGGAGTAGCACAGGGAGCCAATTAATCATTATATGGTGTAAATGACGTTCAAGGAGCCGGTTGTCAAACCATTGTCAGATAGGAGCAAGCAGGTCAAACACTGATTAATCAAAGTGATTATTCTAGTATAAAAGCAAAGTCAAAATTCAAAATAATCGGCATTTTGCCTAAGCTAGTGTTAGAAGAAAACGAGAATAGGCAAACGATAAAGATGAATTAAGGAAATTAGGGAAAAAGGAAATATAGAATAGGAGATACGTAGAAGTGAAAAGGAATCAAATAGAAAAGGAAAACGTTGGTCAAAAGAAGCTAAGGAATTAAAGGTGAATATTATCTTTTGACAAAGCATCAACACCGAGCGGAGAATCGGTCAAAAGTGAACTTTGGTTATTGATTATTTATTGTTGAGAGAAATATATATTTTTGTGATTCAAATATACCCTGGGTAGTTTATTGTTTTGATTAAAAGGACACGAGGAGTCAGAGGTTACCGACTTAAATTAGCAAAAACCCAACACTACCAATACAAAAGAATGTTTTTTGAGGGATTTTTTACAAATCAATTATAATTAATTATACAAATGCATTTAATGTGAAATTTGAGCTTGATGTTTTTTGATAATTTCGTTTATTTTTGGTAGTAAAAAATGATAATGCCACTCTCATTTCTTAATTTACATTTAAAAGTGTCGATCTTTTTATCGTTTTTAATATTAATAATGCTAAAATGCCGAATTCGTACAATTAAGATGTAGAAGATTGTAATAATATTTGTAAAACTTTTTTTGACTATTGTGAGTTAATCGCATCTAATGTAAATTCAAAATGAATTATTTAACTCTTCCGAATGTTTTGAAATTAAATCTCGATTATTACAAAGCAAAATTAATTCTTCCACTTCATTCAAAATTAGTTCATATAAAGACGTATCCGTTATCACAGATGGATTATGATTCATAATTTATGAACCCAATTAAATTTTTTTGTGTCTAAATTTGGGAAGTAATGAATATTTTGTCCCCTGATGTTGTCAAATGGTCAATAACAATTTTATGAATTTTTATAGGATTCTTTTGGAACTGACTGAAACTTTTCCAAATTACCTTCAATCAATCTTTTTTTTTAAACAATCAGTTTATCTGTTGAGTTTAATATATTTTCTTTTGGCCCTTGCATACTTAAATTTATGTTATTAAAAATTACAAAGATTTCAGATAAGTACACCATATATTATCTTCCAAAAATGAACAAAATGATCATGTTAATCTTGTTTAAAAAATATTTTCATTTCGTTTTTTAATTTAAGAACGCGAGATAAAAGTTTCTTTCATAAGAAGCTATCTGAGCTATGATGCATGCGAAGGATGGTATGTCAGCAAGTGACGTTGGAGTTTGCTCGGAACCATAGCACTATTTGATAATTTAAAACCACCTACCACACATTCGGGAACAATTATATCTTTTTCCATTGTAGATATAAATCCAAATTTTAAGAAATCGTCATTATATTTCCGATGAACAATATATTTTTGGAGAAGGGAAATTTTTAGTTGTACTAGGCGTGGGCTCATCAGCCTGATCGTTAACATCGTCACTTCTTTATAACTATTTATCTATATCTTTTAAATAAAAAATAATGTTATTGAACAATTATAATAAAAGACGAATCATATATTTAGTGCATTCAATACCGGTATACCGGTATCGGTACTACCGGTATTACCGGACTTTTTTCTGGTACCGCAATACCGGTATTGAGTTGGATCAATGCCGGTATTTCCGGTATAGGATATATAAAAAATATTTAAAATTGTTTCTCAATTTTACTTAAAAAATATTATAATAATAAGGCATTGCTTTTTTAAGCAAAAATAAATTAGACTTTCATAACTAAATTGTCGAATGCAGGACTATTAATGGTTTTGCATGACTGTTTATGCAGAACTAAAAATTGTAAAATTCATGACCAATTACAATTTTTCCTGACTAGTATTTAAAAAGACAAATGTCTCTATTATATCTTCAGTACTCATGCAAAAACTTTATGCCTAATAGATTATTAGGCATATAGTTTTATAAGTAATTATGATAACGTTAAATAAAAAAAACTTTATGCATTCTGAATTGTATTTTACCCGCGCAAATAAACCTTCCCTTACAAAAAAAAGCACTTTCGAGTACTCGACAAACTATAAGCTTAGATTTCCTAACCTCTGATAAAAATATGGTGGCTTGCTTATCGTGGTTTTTTTCAGAAATTTGAACTGATCCAATAATAATGTAGGAAGGTTTTTTGTTATGAATGTATTTTTATTTATTTATTTACTTTTCAATTTGAAATCATCGCAAATATTTTTGGACAAAGCAAAATGATTTTAATCTGTCCACGAATATAACATTGCCACATATGCTCATTATTTAACTTATTATTTTAATTGAGTAAATTGTTCATTTATTTTCAAAATAAGCGCTTTTTTATTACAATAGCTATTTGTAGTGAAATTTTCTGGTTTTTTTACTCATGCGTTGTTTTTTAGTAAAAAAAATGTTTTTTTCAATTAATGTTGTACAAATTACAACAGTTTCTTGTAACATTTGATAATTTATTATCTAGATCGTCATATAATTGGAAGTCTAAAAAACATATAAATAATCAAGATTAAAAATAAGTAAAATTTTTATTTAAGAATGATTTTAAACTTAATTTTGCTTTGGATATTTAAACATAAATCCCATTAACCAAATATTTCTAGTATGCGATGTGCTAGATTTAATTATTTTATTGACCCGAAATTTCAGAAACCTACTTTTAAATTCAATAATAACAATAACGTTATATAATAATTCAGTAGTTAAATTGAAATCCGATTGATATTTATTCAAATAAATACGTCTACGTTAGTAAATTTGCATTTAAATAGTAAGTATTTAATTTATAAACATAGATTTGGGTACTTTAAATGAATTAGTTCGATTTTATTTGCAGATTTTTGTTTTTGTTTGAAGACAACAAGAAATAGACAAAAAAAGTTTTATATTAATTTAATATCCAGAAACCCCCAAAATGTCCCAAAAAATATTCAAAGAGTTCAGCACCGGCGCACGAGTAGACGAAAATTCTGTGTGGTTTTATTTTCTGCGTGATAAAGAAAATCAACTTTCAAAGTGTAAGAAATGCGACAAAGAGATAAAATCACATGGTGGCAGTACCAGTGGACTCCATACACATCTAAGAACAAACCATGAAATTGACTTGCTAAAGAGAAAATCGACCTAAGATGCAGCATCGTCATCGGCTTCGTTTTCATCGGCTCCGTTGTCATCGGCCAAAAAACCCAAACCTCTGATCACCGATTTCTTCCAAAATCAACATGACAAGTCGTTGCCTGCAGTTCTTTCTAGAATGACCGCCCTTGACGGACTGCCCTTTAGCGTATTTGCCACATCGGCTGAACTGAGAACATCGCTAGGAGCTCGTGGGTTTATTGTTCCGAAATCGGCGGCGACAATTAGAAATATGGTAGTAAAATACGCAAACACAATCAGAGAGACGGTCATATCCAATTTCACTCGTCTCCGAACGCAAGGGATGCGATTCAGTTTGACATTTGATGAGTGGACGTCAATAAAAAATCGCAGATATTTAAATGTAAACGTTCACACCGAGGACGAATTTTGGAGCCTTGGATTAGCTAGAGTTGTTGGTTCACTGCCTGCTGAAAAATGCATTGAGTTGGTTCAAAAAGTGTTGACGCAGTTTATGCTGAATTACGATGAAGACATTGTGTGCATTACTACTGATGGAGCTTCCGTAATGCAAAAAGTGGGACGTTTAAGCAATTGTGATCAACAGTTTTGCATTGTGCATGGCATTCAACTGGGTGTGCTAGACGTTTTGTACAAAAAACCGTCAACTTCTGCTAAAACAATCTTGAAAGGAATCTCGAATGACGAGAGAAGCAGAGAAAGTGAGGATGACGACGCAAACCTAACCAATGATGATGAAGAAGACTTTTCGGACGGGTTTCAAGTTGTGATGAGTGAGAAGGACGACACTATCCAACTGACTGATGAGTTGCAGCCGTTAATCGCTAAGGTGCGCACCGTTGTAAAATTGTTTCGCTGTTCACCGACAAAAAATGATAAAACGCTCTTAAAATACACAGTAGACGAATTTGGTAAAGCTCTTCCACTAATATTCGATTCAAAAACTCGTTGGAGTAGCTTGCACACAATGCTCGCACGTTTCATGAAATTGAAAAATTGCATTCGCAAGTCGCTGATTGACCTTCAGTCCAAAATTGAGATAAGTGACAAGGAGTTCGACACAATTTCATCGGTTGTGGCATGTCTCGAGCCAGTGAAATTAGCCGTGGAAGCATTGTGTCGCGATGATGCAACACTGTTGTCAGCCGATACAACACTATTATTCATGGTAAATTACCTTGGAGACACGGAATTAGCTGTTAAATTGAAAGCTGCGTTGGTGCGACGAATAAATGAGCGACGGACACCTTTTTCTAGCTTGCTACACTATCTGCACAAGGGCCATCAACGATACGAGAATTTGGATCCAGCGCTGTCTTTTGAGCAACTTAGCAAATCAGCCATTTTAAATGCCATAGTTCAAGTGAATGAGCGGCTCAATCAGCGAGCAGACGATCCTCTCCCTTCGACCAGCGTTTCATCTGATAGCGATTCTGTTGACAGCACTGCAAACTTGTCATTGAAAGAAAAGCTTGACATGGCAATTTTGAATGATAAAAAGTGTAAAAATAAGGTAAGATTGAACGTTTCGAAAGATTTATCAAAAACAATCCGCAAGGAGATTGCAATTTTCGAAGTAGAAGGAACTCGTGGAACATATTTGCAAAACACCTACGAATACTTGAAAACTATAAAGCCAGCAAGTGTCGAATCGGAGCGTGTATTTTCAGCAAGTGGCAACTTTGTCACCAAATTACGATCATCTCTTGAAAATGACACTCTGAATGCCCTTTGTTTCTTACGGGCATATTTTACAAAGGAGAAAAACAGCGCAAAATGAAAAAAATTGTTATTTTGATACAAAATAAAAAAGTTTATTGAATCACTGTAAATTTTTACTATTTATTTGATATTTTAATCAAATTTTATTTTTTTCTAGTTTCAATACCGGTATTATACCGGTATTACCGGTATTGAAATATTTCAATACCGCAATACCGGTATTGAAAAATCATACCGGTATTAAATGCACTACATATATTATCTTTGAATTCGTTTTATTTTAGTTTGAGAACATTTAACAACAAGGTAAGCAAGTAAACTTAACTAAAGTATTGTTGCTGCACGTGAACTTTGAGCGATGCGTCTGTCGACGGCCTGGCTATTTGATAGTCATTAGTTATCCAGCGGCTGACAGTTTTTGACTCATAAAAATAGAAAATACGAGCATATTATAGAATTTCGACTGGTTTGGTAAATTTCAGAAAAACTCATATAAATACTTGGTCAACAAAAGACGATTCATTCAGTAATATTTGCAGCTAAACTCATTACCTCTATTGTTGTAGATAACTTTCATAAAAGAAATGTATAAAAAAAGTCCTTTTACTCGTATTTTCAGCGTGAATTCTTAGGGTGACCCGATAAAACCGCGCCGACAAAATCGCGAAGTATGTTTTCCGACAAAATCGCGTTGACAAAATGGCGCCGACAAAATCGCGCTGCGATTTACATTTACAATTACTGAAAAAACTGTAAGTCGTATACGAAGTGGAATTATTAGTAGTCAGGCGGCCAGTAAATCTAAATACGTTAGATTAACAAGACGTTTATCTGCTATCCTTCCTACATACGGAAAAACACAACACAAGATTTTAATTAATTGATATTGTATTTTTTATCGCGATTTTGTCGGCGCCATTTTGTCAACGCGATTTTGTCGGCGCGGTTTTGTCGGTGAACCAATTCTTAGAATATATACTATAATGATAATTTTTCTGATAAGATTGATTAGCTTTAAAATGATAAAACTAATTTCGCGTCGAATTTAATAAGAAATTATTATTCATATTATTTTATCATTCTAATCATTTACGAAATATTGAAAGTGAAGATTAAGATAAAATTAAAAATAGCAATAATGAAAATTCATAATCAAATCCAACTCATCTGAAAAAAAAGCTTGAGATAATAAACACACTTGAAAAGGTAGTGGCATTGGAAACTATATCAAACTATTTTCTGTATCTAAAAGCGCCGTTCAAAGGCCAAAAAACAAGCTGCTTATTATAAGAAAAAATGATCAAATGAAGTGCACGAAAATTAAGTGAATTCATGTCACTAATTAAATAAATGTTATTTTTTATCAGCGGTTTATAGGTAAAAAAAGCTTGTGGATAACAACGAGAAAATGTTTTAATGATTATAAGAAAACTGGATATCGGTGAAGGAAACTTTGTAGTGTCAGAACGATGGTTAACGTGATTTTAAGAACGCCATAACATTTGAAAATATGATGGTTGTGAACCACACAACTTGTGGTGAGTCTGGCCCACTTAACAAGTTGTTGGTAACAGAATGCAAAAGTGTATTAAATTTGATGATTGGAAAATATTCTTATGATAAGATTTTCAACATGGATGAAACGGCATATATATTCAAGAGTCAACCTAATCATACATTAAAAAAAAATCCTGACTTGCAAATAAATTGTTAAATTACTTAAATTAAAATACATTGCTTTAATATACAAATATACACTTTCTTTCAAACATCTCCATCTTTTTAATGATTAAAAGATGTGCACAAAACTCTGTAATTAGAACAATGGATCAATGAAATTCTTCACCTATATATCGAATGCGCATTACAAATGATAAATCTCGGAAAGCTGCTACTGATACTCCTACTTGTCGTCAGATCACATAACATGCAGTTGTTAGATGACAGAGGTCGGTTAATGGCCTACTTTCAGTTTGACGAAAATTATGAGATAGACCCCAACAAGTATAGAATCAATATTTACTCCGAATGAGATGAATAAACTACTCGTTCTTGTCTCAACCCAACCTCTCCTCAATTTCTTAGTTCTCCATTCAGCTCCTGACTTTTCAATCCAAACCAAAGTCTACTCAAATCCCAACCAAATCCAATCGAGTTCTTTATTTATTGATACAATATCCCTTGACTTGATCCTGTATAAAATTGACTATTTTTTGTGAATTAAAAATTTATTTATTGATTTATTATAGCTACATTATAAGTATCTTTTATTGCTTTTGGTTATTCGCAACACAGATACATCTGATCAATGAACTATCACACAGTCTTACCCTACTCTTTTTATATATGATCATTTTTCTCTTGTGTATATTGTATTTTATATTTAATCATTATATCCACATTATATTTATTTGTAAAAATAGCTTTAATTTAATTCTCGTTTAAAACACAAATTTTTTAGAAAATAAAAGTAAATTGGACAATTAAATATTGATTGTCAATTATCAGTGTTGCCAACTCTGGCTTTTTCCCGCTAAGTCGAGCGTTTTTGGATGAGCGAATACTTTTTTGAGTACAGCGGGAAAACAAATCTGGTGGGAAATCTGATTAAAGGAAATAATTGATAATGCGATTCTATTTGGAAATTGTTCATTTTGGGTAATTTTTATTATTAATAAATATTTATATCAAGACTTTTGTTTTATCTATATAAGAACCAGACAAGTTGAGTGTTTCAATTATTGGGACCTCAACACAAGATATGCCTGCAATGGTACATACAAACCACCACTGCAGCCAGTGAAGTTGATTGACCCAAGTGACTGACCCAATAATCACTCGAGAAGTCTCTCGTCTGTCGTCTCCCGGCCGAAGGGACATCAACTCTTGCGAGCAGAAAGAAGCTCCGTCAAGACGAAGATGAGGCCAAACTTGCAGCGTCTACCGTCAGCACTGGTAGCTCAAATAATTCCCCCATCGGATCTTCCCTTGGAAGAGATAGTCGATATAGACTTCGACTTGGATGATTTATTGACCGAAGCCGAAGCCACCTCCTTCTGGAGCGATTTCATGTGAGTCTCCTTGGCGAGTCACGACTGGCAATTCGAAACAACGTGTCCAACGCAACCAAGAATCTCACTGTTGGCCGATTAACTTTCAGTTTTACAGTTGATTCCGATTGTGTATATTCATTTTAGCTGATCATAATAGTCGTATCTTGATCGATGGATGTTTTCCTTTTAATTTATTTCTGTACTTTGTTGATATAATTTGTAATTAGTCTGTGACATACATGGTGTGAATAAAAATTTTTGCAAGTATTTGAATCTTGTGGTTTGTTTCGAGTCGGCGATTTCTACATAAAACGGTGACAATATAGTGATGTAGGACCACGGATCGAGTGTGGTGTACTGATCCATCTTGCATGGTTCTCTGCGAAGTCGTAAGTCGTTCTAGCGGCGGAAAGGAACCAGAATAGGAAGTACATGAGGGAGTAGAACTAACATAGGTGCTCACCTTTCTATTGTCCTCCTACGACTCTGCAAAGAGCCAACGTGGAGCAACTTACGGGTGCTTAGTCGTACAACAACAGTCATGCGGCTTGTTGGGGAACTCAGTCCTTAGCGTTTGGTTGAAGCCTATATCCTTATCGATAAAAAGATGAATTACTCTATTACTCTATTTGGAATCTTTGTTGTTTTGATTGGTATAATTTTCTCACCACTCGCCCAACAGTAAGAAATAATATTATTTGGTCTGTCGGGACTAAGGTCAACTGAATCCGAAGACACAAAACAAAAGATAAACCCAGTGCATCAACCTTATGTTTTTATGCATTAATAATTGAAATGCAACCTGGTTCAGTTTTGTATACTGAGTGGACTCACTTAAGAGAAAACTAAACTAAAACTAACAACAATTTCTCAATCCTTAAATGAAGCAAATCCAATGTTTTAATAAGACAAGTTTTTAATGACTTTTATTTTGACACAACAAAGTTAATGATATATTTAATTTTTATGAATTTATGTAAACCAATTTAGTACTGAACAATTTTCAAGAGAGACAAAGGCTGGTAACATTCACTTATAAGCCTTAATTCTGTTTTAACAATATCGTAATCGTCCCAAATTTGATTACAAATATGGTAATCGAAACTAATGATGAATTTTAAATAAAATATTTTTACAGCAAATATGTATTAAGGCATTGAAGCGAATTTCCAAACAAAAATCAAATATGCTCGCTCCTCATTTATTAATTTTAGAAAGCAGCGATTTAAAGTAACCAAACATTTAGATGATTCACACAAAATATATAAAACTAACGAAAAGCACCAAATTCAGGTTGAATTGAAATCAAACAAGATTCTAATAAATTTTCCACAAAATTGTGTTTACTAATATTAATCAATTGCTTCAGTCGATAGTGATCAGGAACTTGAAAACGGAGATGATGGACAGTCATTCCAATGTATGTGGCATTGCAACCATGACATAAATATTCATAACCAAGATCCGAAAACCATCTAAGTAAGAATTGAAATCCACAAATAAACACAAAGTTTAAAAAACAGGAATCAGATACCACCTTCCAACGTTGAAATGTAAGACTAAAAAAAACTGTGCTTGCTGATATAAATCAATTTTCTTAGTCGACAGTTATCCAGAACTTTTAAAACTTTTATAATTTTTAAAGTTTGAATATAAAAAACAGAATTTTGTAAATTTTTAGCGAAAATAATTTTAAAAAAATTAATGAATTAGTTAATTAGTTTGTTTAAAAAAGAGCAATTTATATTGATTTAGTTTGATTACAATTCTACCTGAAGATGACAGTGATTCTGTCGAAATATATTGTAGTAAAATATATATATATTGTATTTGGTGCTTTTCGTTAGATTTAAATCGATAATTGTGGAAAATAATTATTGGAGAAGAGTTGAAGAAAAGAATTAGTTGAATAATAAAACGAAAAGAAGTTATTGACTATTTGAATAAAGTTTGGAAGAAACTCAAAGAAAACAAACAGCTCAAAATCCCAATTCAGAAACCAATCAGTAATTGTGATCTTTTAATCCGGTGTTATACGAAAGTGCTATTCCTCACCGAGTGTTGCAATAAGCATTGTATAGTCACCAAGCAGAGTGTTGAATTTATTGTCAGTGTCAAGTGAAAGTTTATTTGTGATGATCAATAAAGATTTCTGTTGTCAAGTGTTATTTGTGAATTATATAAAGACACGCTTGGAGTCAGAGTAACATTAAATTTTATCACCAACTGAATAACCCAACACTGTTTTTTCATTTATATAAATAAAATAAAATCGTCGAAGTCCTATCCAGTCAACAGTAAAATTCAAAAAGTAAAATTCACGTGATAAAATTCAACAAAAGTGAGCTGGATTATCACTAATGATGAAGATGTTATGAGAAAAGTAACATTTAAGTTACAAGTGTGACCGTAAAATCCCAACTAATTAGTTTTTAATGGAGGGAGCTGTTCTTTGCCTAATAGATGATTTTAATTTATCGAAAATTGATTAGGAAATTATTATATTTACAATTTCCAGGACTGGCGCTGGGATTTCAAATGAAATATTTATTATTTTTCTTTAATAATAGAAAAATAACTAAAAATTTACTAATTTTCCGGTTTAATATATTTTTAATGTGTTATAATAGAGTTTATATTTTAGAATATCATGAATATTTCAATGAAAGAAAATGAACTATGGTTAATTATTAGTTGTCTCGCGTCTGTGTGCGCTTTTTTCTTTGTTTTGGTTGTGTGCGCACACAGACGCGTAAAGTTGAGAGGGTGGAAATTTTAATCTGATCTCGCGTCTGTGTGCGCTTTTCTTTTCTTTGTTTTTGGCTGTGTGCGCACACAGACGCGAGCAAGAGGTAGTTTTCAATTTTTTGAATTTAGTTTAGTTGTAATTTTGAGTTTTAGGATTTATCGATTTCGAATGGATTTAAGGTTGAATTGAAGTTTGTTGAAGGAGTTCTCTTCGATTTTGGTTGGAATTTATGGAAAGTAACAAAGTTACAAATTATGAATCTAAATATAACGGGGAATTGATGGATCTCGATGATTTAATGGCAAGGTTGAATAGAACCCGCAGCAAAATGGAAATAGAAACTATTTGTAAAGACGATGTTATCAGATCTAGCAAATCTCTTAAAGTTCTGGATAATGGATTCTCTCTAATCACATTATCTCGAGACCGACAATTAGTTCAATCTGTACCTGGTGAATTGAATATGGATCAAACAAATTTGTTGAAATGTGCTCAAGATCAAAATGGCCGAATCGATATTGTTTTGTGTTCAGAAAGGAATAATATGAGATCAAATTTATGTGTAGCTACACAAAGACAGGTTCCAAATAAAATGATTGAGAAGAGTTCAGCTACGAGATTGTTTAATATTACTGAAAGTACTGGAAGTGTTATGACTGCTATGATCCCTGATTATCGATCTCAAGTATGTCGTGCACAAATGGAAGCAGCTCGATGTAGATATAAACATGTATATGAAAATAAAAGGTTTAGGCGTTATTATGAATTCGCGATTGAACATGGTAGCAGAGCGTGGTTCCGGCTAGCCAGCCGGAACAAGGTAATTAAAATGTATTATAAAAGGTCTTTTTTGGTTTTATATATATTATGTAAAGATTATGTTTATTATGTGTTTAATAATATTTTTGTAATTAATAATATTTTGGTAATTAATATGTATTATAAAAAATCTTGTTCATGCATATTATCTATATATTATAATACTTTTGTAAAATTAAACATCCTCCCTTACCTACCGAGCGTGGGAAAGTGCTGCTATGGTCCCCAGCACTCTTTTAAAGGGGGAAGCCAGGGGAACAGGGTAAAGAACCGAGCCGAGTCAAGGGTGAGGGCGAGCGGGGTAATGGGTTTTGAGTTGCGATGGGGAAGTATAAATCAAATATTTGTCAAGACTCTTACTGGTAAGACAATTACTCTGGACGTTAAATGGAACGACACAATTGAAAAGATAAAAGGAAATATCCAGGACAAAGAAGGAATTCCGGAAAATTATCAAATGTTAGTATACGCAGGAAAGCAGTTAGAAAATAAAAGAAGATTGAACTATTATAGGATACAAGTAGGGTCGACACTTCATTTGTCACTCAGGCTGTGCGGTGGCAATGACGAAGAGATGTTAGAAGAAGAATTGTGGAAAAAGAGAATGAAAAAAGGAAAATTAACGAGATGGAGAAACAAGATTCTGAATGATATAAAGGGTAAGGATGTTAGCAAATGGTTGGAAGAATATGAAGATCTAAAGGAGAGTCTAGATGAAGAATTAAGAGATCTAAGAATGATCAGTGAAAAATTGCATAGATTGGACATCACTGCAATCTTAGATAAAGACCTGCAGGAGATCGAGGAAAAACATCAAATAATTGGGGCATTGATGGAAAGAAAAGCAAATCAATCTTTTATGGAAAAGAAGGGAAAGGGGAATGATGATACCATCAAGAAGAATAATTCCGTGCATAAAAGAAAACTGGAAAGTCTACAGAAAATTACAATACCTGTCTTTGAAGGCAAGATGAAAGAGTACGAACCATGGAAAGCAGCTTTTACTGCGTGTGTTGACGAAGCGGAAGGTGATGAGGTTGAAAAGATGTTTCACCTGCACAAGTACCTTCACGGAGAGCCATTAAAGTTAATTGAAAATCTTGGATATTCGGCAGAGGCTTATCAAATGGCAAAAGAGAAGTTGGATAGGCGATATGGTGGAGATGAAAGGATATATTTATCAATGTTAGAGGAGATGGAACAGTTCAGGCCAATTCGAGAAGGAGATTTGAAGGATCTAGACTCATTTGTTGGATTATTAGAAACGGTCACCGTGCGATTTAAATCCACTGGGAAAGAATCCGAGTTAAAGACTGGATATCTTTTTCAAAAGTGTTTGGGCAAGTTAACGACGAATCTGGTGTATAAATGGAAAAAAGACAAAATAGAAAGGAATTGCGGGAGACGATAGAGGATTTGAGAAGATGGATACAACAAGAAGCGGAGATCCTAAGGTCCACTAACGAGGTTGTGTATGGGACTCAACCATGCACCAGGGCTTATGATGGGTCAAGAGTAGAAGGTGTGTCTAGAGAAAGAGAAAGCTTCAATCCAGGAGGTTGGACGCATTTTACGGGGCAACCAGATGGCAGAGTTAAAAGTGGAACGGTTATACAGGTGAATAACTCTAACGGCTATAGATCAGTGTGTGTACAATGTGGTGGTCAACATTACCTAGACCAATGTTACAAGTTTAAGCAACTCACAATTTCAGAAAGGAAGAGAGTCATCGAAGAAAAGAAACTGTGCAGGAATTGCTTCAAAGGAAATCACATGGCCAAGGAATGTCGTAAAGAATCTTTCTGCAAGGTTACCGGATGTAAGCAGAGACACAACGAATTATTAGATGAAAACGCATCAATGAGGACGGTTCAGAGTTATTTTGCGGTAACTGAAATGTTCAATGACGAGTTACGGGCATCTCGAGGAATTGAGGACACGCCACTCGACAGGAGTAAGGCATCTAATGAAGAGCAAGGAGCTCAGAGTCATTTAGATGGGCAAATATTCAATTCTGGAAGAACTAACGAATTATTTAACGTTATGACAATGACACAAAATGTTCAAGGAAAAATGAATACAGGGAAAAAGCAAGATGAGGCTTGCCGGGCTGGTGAGATCATAAAATTATCCGACGATAAAATTGTGGATCCGAAGACAACGGAAGTGATGAGTAATTGGGAAAAAGACAAACCAGAATCAGAGGAGTTAACGCCCGAGGCGGCGGTTAATGATATGCAGGTCGACGAAGGGGAAGTTAATCGATTAAAAGAAGAACGTGATAATGTAAAAGGGGCAGAAGACTCCAGAGGGGAGAGGCAAAACAAGGAGACCAGTAGGGTATATGGGAAATCATGGGAAACTGTACGTGATAATGATCAAGGGGCCAAAGAAGTTTTGGAAAAATTGAACGAATCATCGAACAGTTTCAAACAACAAGGATCACTGGAACTCGCTTGTACGCCTCTAAAGATGCACATGAAAGACAAGGTGTCGATTGGGGAATCGAAACACGAAGCAATCAAAGAACCACGTTGTAGGATGCTTGTAAAAACATTAAGTGAAAACTGGTCACTAAATGAAATGCAACAGGGAAAAGGGTGGAATATTGAATTGGCGAAAAATGGAGAAATAATAATGGAGAGATTACACCTAAACAAACTGAACATGGACAGCTGCTTGGCCGAGTATGGCGTTGGTGGATGGAGAATCCACAACGATCTTTCAAAAAAGGTGCGTGGCGCGGCGGCTTATATAATACAAAGATGGGTTTGTGAGGGTTATTGGAGATTGAGCCATAATGCAGGAAATGAAGGGGAGAAGGGATAAAATGGCGAGGGAAATGCAGAAAATGAAGGGGAGAAGGGATAAAATGGCGAGGGAAATGCAGAAAATGAAGGGGAAAAGGGATAAAATGGCGAGGGAAGTGCAAGAAATGAAGGGGAAAAGGGATAAACTGACACGGGAATGTATCTTCAAATTATGTTTGAGTATAAAAGAAGGAGAAGCTGATGGGGATTTGAGATTGACACTAAGGTGTCAAGGGGGGGAGGATGGTTAATTATTAGTTGTCTCGCGTCTGTGTGCGCTTTTTTCTTTGTTTTGGTTGTGTGCGCACACAGACGCGAGCAAGAGGTAGTTTTCAATTTTTTGAATTTAGTTTAGTTGTAATTCTGAGTTTTAGGATTTATCGATTTCGAATGGATTTAAGGTTGAATTGAAGTTTGTTGAAGGAGTTCTCTTCGATTTTGGTTGGAATTTATGGAAAGTAACAAAGTTACAAATTATGAATCTAAATATAACGGGGAATTGATGGATCTCGATGATTTAATGGCAAGGTTGAATAGAACCCGCAGCAAAATGGAAATAGAAACTATTTGTAAAGACGATGTTATCAGATCTAGCAAATCTCTTAAAGTTCTGGATAATGGATTCTCTCTAATCACATTATCTCGAGACCGACAATTAGTTCAATCTGTACCTGGTGAATTGAATATGGATCAAACAAATTTGTTGAAATGTGCTCAAGATCAAAATGGCCGAATCGATATTGTTTTGTGTTCAGAAAGGAATAATATGAGATCAAATTTATGTGTAGCTACACAAAGACAGGTTCCAAATAAAATGATTGAGAAGAGTTCAGCTACGAGATTGTTTAATATTACTGAAAGTACTGGAGGTGTTATGACTGCTATGATCCCTGATTATCGATCTCAAGTATGTCGTGCACAAATGGAAGCAGCTCGATGTAGATATAAACATGTATATGAAAATAAAAGGTTTAGGCGTTATTATGAATTCGCGATTGAAAAAAATAATAAAATAATAAAAAATAATAAACTTTTTGAAATTCTTTTTCGTATTATAGAGTATTTTAATTTTTAATTTCAAAAAAATTTATTATTTTAATAGAATTTTTTAGATCTAAATTCAAAAATATAATTTATGTAATTTAAAGATATTCAATTATGCTATTTTATAATGGTTTTATATTTAATTACTTTTCGTTTTATAACAAAATACTTTGTCTCGATTGTTTATTACGTTCACTTTAACAATTATATTAAATTCATAATTTAAAATTTAAACATTTTTATTTAACATAAATAATTGGATTTTACAGTGATACTATTTTCAAAGAATGTCCAGTAAGCGTTCTACAATTAAAGTTGATGACAAAGATCTTCGTTGTAAAAATGGTTGTGGATTTTATGGTAACCCTTCATGGCATTATTATTGCTCCGTTTGTTATCGGAATGTCTATCTAAAAAAAGCTACATTGCCCAAAAATGTATCATTTGAAACTTCACAAACATCTTTAAATCATATTACAAAATCTGAAGAAAAACGTATATTTGTTCCAATTAAAAGCCCGAATTCAGTAAAGAATCTATTCAAACCTAATTTAGATTTAAGGTTAATTGCAGTTTTTCTCAGCAATTAATTGATCTTTTCTTTTATCTAGCCCGGAAAGTTCAGATGAAAAAGATGCTAAATTACAATTTGATCATTATTTAGCAAAATTCAAAAAGCCCATTGTCAATGATATTACTAAACAAGTTAAAATAATTTCAATTATTAAAATATTTAAATATCATTATTCTTTAATTAAGTGTTTTAAATTAAATTGTTAAAGATAGCCTTAATTTTATGATTATAAATTATTTCAATTTATTTCTGTTTTTGTGTACATGATTGAGTAAAAACTCGAATGTAATTGCGCAATAACCTTGCTGGTTCCTCTTCTGTCTTGTTAAATGACAATAAATTACTTTGGAAGCATATTATTGGGAGGGGCTGCTTTATTAATTAATTATTTCTGTAATGCTAATTATATCAATCAATAAACGGAAATTAAAGTTTAATCTAAATATTTAATTTAATTATACCTAATGAAAAAAACTCAATTAAAAACCAAAAATTTTGTTTTCAATCAATTTTGAACTGGATTATTGATTATTTATCAGTTCAAGGCAGTAGCTAATTTATGGATCTTGAGTATGATTTCTATTTACTTTGTTTAAATAACTCTTCACTGAGGTGCGAGGCGAGTCTCAAATAAATTTCTCTAAGGCGGTAATTTTCAAATTGTGTAGCGGGGTTGACCAAATCAGTGCACAAGTATTTCGAAAAATAACAATAACCAATAATGAGGTGTTCCTTAGCCTTTTTAAGACTTTTACTAATTTGGCGACAAATTCAGAGGCACCACTTGTGTCGATGTCACCTCTCCATAGCCCAGACTTACACCATGGATTCATGGACCTCCCTCGAATGTTACTGTATTAGAACATACATAATCGCTGATAGTATTGTTTGTAAAATAAGTAAAAAAGTTAATAAGGACATATGAATGAAACAAACAAATTAAACAATATCCTTCACCGTGTCACTTTTAGAACCAAATCCGAAATTCTTGAAAGTCCTATTGTTGATCGCAAATATTTATTTATAAGTTTCTTTGTTGAAAAGCTCCTCTCACATGAAGCCACAGACAGACACACCATTAGAAATTGAAAAGGACTATTTTTATAGTTGAAAATTCTTTCATTTTATTAAATATATACTTCGCAGCAAAAGGTCTATATTATTATTTACTTATTTAACATTTAATCAATGATGTTACCAAGAAATCATTTCTTTTATAATAATAATGAATAACATAAAACAAAGATTTTACTGTTTCCGCCTATAAAATGAACGTGGGCTCACATTCATGAATATCATAAATATTATACAAATGTCAAACAAATTTGTTAACATTTTCGTATTTCTTATTACGAAGTTGGTTAGATCCAGAACAGTTGATCATTTAGTAAAATCTAGACTGTATTCCAAAATTAAATTGTATTCATAACCATTCATGATCATTGTTAGTTCCTTATAACAGAACAGATAGTTGATTAGTTTCAAACGCAACATAATCTGATTGTTGCATTGTTCATTGTAGCATAAATTTATATGAACTAAATTATTTGACCTTTTTGGTACTGTGAATTTTACTTCATTGTATCACGACTAGAAGAATTTCAAACTTTTCATTATTATCTCATCGTACCCCAATTGGATCAATCTCAATAAGTGTTTCATTATTATACATCCTACGGACTTTATTTACTGATACACTGTAATCGACATTGAGAAAATTTGCAAGTAAAAAATCAACTTGAATAATTTTTAAACCAATAAAAATCAGTGAAGTATAAACCCCTGCAATAAAAAAATGAAATTGAAGAGATCATCTGTTAAAAAAGATACTACATGTTTTATATAGTTAACATGTCAAAATATCTTTGGATTAAAATAAATAAAAATAAAAGTTAGTAATTTTTTATCAAGTGAAAATTATTGAACTATTGGATATTGAATCGAAAAATACTCATAAATTCACTGACCGAATTTTATGAGGATGCTCTTGACGTCATCTATTTGGCGTAATTTTGCAATTGTGACGTTGTTAATTCATATCTAGGAACAGCTTATATACGGAATTTAATAATAATTACCATTAATTCTACAATGATTGTTTTCTTTACATGTTAATCAATTAAATCAGTGCTTTCCAACCTTTTCATGCTTTTGACACACTTTTTAGACTTCCATCATTTCGCGACACAGCAAAGCAGTTTTACCAGAAAACCAGACGTCATACAACTTACGCCATATGGTAAACCGTTATACAAGAGACAATGAAACATATTTAAATATAAATATCGAATTCCAACGATTAACTAATAAATAGGGTAAACAAGCGTTCTTGCAGCTAAAACACGACGGACTATATATGTGTATTGTATTTCAGTCTAACAATCGTTAAAAAGTTTATAAAATTAAGGGACTCTGTGGCTTTTCATTATGTTCACGCGACACACCTATGCAGCGCTGCCGACACACTAAAGTGTCGCGACATACCGGTTGGAAATCTCTGAATTAGATGATAATATAAGCATTTTACTGCGAAGTATATATTCAATAAAATGAATAAATTTTCGACTATAAAAATAATCCTTATCGTAATGGACTATTATTTTTATAGTCGAACATTATACGAATTGTTCTGGTCATCGTTATTTTTGTCGGGTAGTATTATCCAAAATAATACCCATTAGTAAATCCTTGTTGGAATGCATGTTGGTCTTCTCTTTGAGAGAAACGATATATTCTTGCAATAGTCAGTTAAAGTTTGGGCATTCATGTCTTAAAGTTGTTTTCTCAAATCCTTCTCTCTAACATCCTTTTTATATTGAAGTCACTTTATATAAATGTTTGGTAATAATTATACAAAATAACACTAAAAATTTTATTCAATATGAACATTTTTGAAAGCGTATCCGCTGAATTGAACATTTGTTATCAAATGTTTCTTGATATCGTCATGTCATTTCCAATCTTTTTATTTTCTTCTTTCATGTTTATTCGATATTTATTTTATTCTGATTTTTTAATTCTCTGTTAGTTCAAATATTTCTACTAATTTCTAGCATATACATTTCCAATCTAATTCAAAAATACTTTAAATCGTGATTTTTTAACGTCCTTTTAAAATGAATTATTTTAGAAGTTTACTGCTACCTATGAATAATATTTTAAAAATATTGTTAGAGTTATATTTATACTATAAATTTTATAGTAATAAAATATAGTTTGAGAGGATTACCAATTATACAGAATTACACTGAAACTAAAAACCATTAAGTTATTCTAATATATCTCCTTTATTAGCGCATCATATGACAGGGCAGTTGATTTAAAATTCATAAAAGTTAAAGTGAAATTTTATTTAACATGAAATTACAATCATTCTTAGGCTTATTTTTGAGTTTCATACATTGATCATTATTTGGAGTTTAATGAAATTTCCTGTAAAATTGTCATATTCAACAATTTATTAATAGCACTAGTTATAAAACCTTGCTTTAAGCCGTATTGAAAATATTCTGAAAAATATGAAGATAAAAAGAATAGTAAACTTCAACATAGAAAATAATACGAATTCCATGCGGTATAATTAACAAACCTGTAAAATATTTTGAATACGAAAGACTTTTTCTTGTTACCATTTATTGTGGAATACTTTTTCATCTTTTAGTGTTTATTTAATAATTTTTGTTTGCAATTTGAGTTTTAATTATCATGAAATATCCATGCTTCTTTTCCTTCGAGAATGGTCTTGGTGATATTTCCAGTCAACTAAAAACTGATTTTTTTATTAAATATTTAAAATGAACAGCTTAAATAATTCTAAACATATAGTAATGACTTGTTTTGCATTTTTTTACATGTACTGATCTGTAAATTTCAGGAAATACCATAAAAGCGTTTTATACACTTCATACAAAGTTCATACAAAGCAAATTATTTACTTAGATAATATGAAATTTACAGTATTAAATAACAAATAAAGATGTTGCATACGTACATAGAACCGAAATTAGTATAATGAATTTTAAAATGTTCAATATTAAGATTAAAATACATTTGGATGTACTGGAAGAAGCGAAATCAGTGAAAATCGAACAGCATTCGGTTCTTGTACAGAAATTTTATGAAAGATTATCAGAGAAAATCAAAACCGATACACTTTATAGAGTAATCTAAGAAAGCTCAAATTGTTGATAGTCTAAACAAATAAATTCCCTAATTGCAGTTAATGTCTGAAAGTCAAGCTGAAGAGTTGATGGCACAAGTCGAACGATTTTTAACAATTCAAATCTATGATTGGGCTTTCAAACCGAATTTTTCTGACGATGAAACAAAAGATCTTGAGTTGCAAAAACGTATTCGGTCGCTACATTGGATCACTGCTGAGATATTGGATGCAGCAATCGATGAAGACAGCCCTGTAGAGAAACCATTTTTGGAGGACGCCATCACTGGTAATTATGTGCTAATTTATTATGAATTAATGATGGCGGGTTTTGATTGGTGGAATTGTATTTATCTTCATATAATGAATTTTGAAGCATAAATGGATTGGAACCTTTACCGGGATGGGAATATGATCAATGTCGATGAATTTTTCAATTATTTATTATTCATGTTCTTCAATTAATTATAAATTTGATCACTTTTATTAATTAGAATATTTTTGTCCAAATTTAACAATATAGAAATTCAATCCAAACTTCTAAAATAAATAGAATTATGTTTAAACTATTACATCATTATATCATTATATAACCATATAAATGTTTATAGGATGACGTCATGGTAATTATATAATATGGAGTGTTTAATATGGAAGTGATGTAATAATTGTAATATTAATTATATAATTACGTCATTGCAATTTTATATTACAGTATATGATTTCCGTTATTGTTATCGTTGCATATATTATGTCATTTGTATAGAATTTATCCAACTATCGTAGGAAATTATAAATCATCATTATGAAATCATTATATGTCGAATTGTTATACTTAAGATAATTGCATATCTATCAAGTTATCATAATTACATTATCTTGATTATCTATCTGTCTATTAATGGAGTGGATGTACAATTATATATAAAATAAGAAAACGCCATTCAAACATTCTTTTCACGATATATTTCGACAGTTTTCCTGTCATCATCAGGTAGGATATAATAACTATGTAAATTAAGGATTTTAAACAAATTTATTAATTATATAAAATAATATTTTTATTTAATAAAACATTTCATTCTTTTTAAAAATCATAATTAAAATAATATATTATTTTTAAAATTTTAGCATTTAGAATTTAATTTAATAATTTTTTATTAATTATTTAATTTAACAAACAATAATCAATACATACAATATACAAAAAATATTTAAAAACATATAAAATACAAATATTCACTGTATTCTGCACATTAATTTTCGGTTTCAATGACTTTATCAATGACGCCTCACAAATTACACGTTCCCAATAATTATCGAAATTTTTTAATAAAAATTTAAAATCAGACATACCTATTTTACTCTTACAGCCCTTATTGTGCTCACTAATATGGGTCAATGCCTTCGGTCTATAATGCTCTCGAACTCGAATACAGAGATGACGGGAAGTCTCTCCAATATATGTTGCATTTACCAATGACATGTAAACTGATAAACGAGATCAGAACATAATTTAACCGGAGTTCTTGACTTATTAATAAACATATTGCGTACTTTCAATGAAGTTGACACTATCCTATAGTTTAAATTCTCTAACTGCTTTCATTATCTTCACTTTATAATCCTTAAAACCTTCTGAGTGCGGCAATACTAACACAAATTTAGGCTCATCATCCTTGCTCACACCTCAACAACATCACACCCAGATTTTCTCAAACATGGATCCTTACAATTTTTAATAAATTTGTCAACAGTCAACAGTCAAAAGGTATCAAGAATGTATCTAATGTCATCTGCGTTTTTCTTTAGTATTCTTGGACATGGCCTCCATGTCACTCCGTCTTTGCCTGTGTCATTTTCAAGAAATTGGTCCATAATTTCTGTTATAGTAACAAAACTGGCTTTTAGAAATGCCGTTGCAAGTTCATATTTTGGTGTCCTTCTTGGTCCGCTAATTCTTTGAGTTCATAATTAGAAAGACTTCTGCTGTTTCTTGCAATAATTTTTGACATTTAGCACACTTACCTCATTTGAACCTGTTTGTTTCGCAGATTCCACTATGCCAATAAAACCGCGCTAAGCGAGTCCTATAGTACGTATAATGTACTCTTTGTCATCATCAACATATTAATATTATTGTCTTTTTTATTATTATTATTAAATTTATTTATTGTGTCCAGCAATGATCGAAATGAATACAGTGATATGCCCGCAAGATAAATTAGATTGCATTGTTCGGTGTTGTAAAGCCGTTTCCGAAGCAATTAAAGCCCATACAACATCACTAGTGAATGCGGATGATTTCCTTCCAACCTTGATATTGGTATTAATTCGTGCCAATCCTACATTACTACACTCAAACATTCAATTTGTAATGCGATTCTCCAGACCTTCACTAATCAATAGTGGAGAAGCGGGATATATGTTTACAAATATGGTAATTTTTCACATATTGAAATTGCAAATTTTATAAATATTACATTCGATATTCTATGTAATCGAGCTTAGTTCCGCCCTCTTCATTAATAGGTAGGTAGAATAGATAGTAATATAGATAATCGAATTTGATTTCTTTGATTATATTTCATTCAAATATGCATCAAATGATGGAAGGGCATGTAATACTATCAATTGGAACATGTAAGTCCTTTAATGCAATATCACAACTCTACCATTGACATTACTTTATTGTAATTGCAATGTTTCTTGCTATCATTTCAGTAACTTTTATTGAGTTGAAAATATTGTCATATATAGTTCGAGAATCATCAAACCATTTTATTGACATATTCGTTATTTTCACGTTAATTCAAATTTAAAAGACAAAATTTCCCAAATTTAGTGAGATAAAATTATATAAATAATGCATTAAAATTATATATTAGTAATCCTCAACCGTTGTTGTGTCTGGATCCCCCTTGATAACATTTATTAAGTTGTTGTCACTCAAACCAATAAGATTCTAAAATGCATTATTATTTCTCGGGTAACTTTTTACATTTTAGAATTTTTTCAACCAATTTTTTTCTCAACTACCCTCCAATATGAATGTATGCTTATAACTACAAAATGTAAAAAACACTTACGGGCCTCCGATTTTTTAAAGTTTTAGTACCGTTTGTAGTGCCTCTGACTTTCAAATTAATAAATATATCAATTTGTTGAGGTTGTAAAAATAAATTATTAAATAATATCAAATTGAATAGTTGTGAATAAAAAGAAAACCGAAATCGAACTAAAGAGAATGGCGGTCAAGCAGAGAAGTAATGGCAAAGAAAGATATGACAAAAACAGAACTATAAAAGGGTACAATCAGACACGAAATGGAAAAATGAGCAGACCTTAGGAAGTGGAATAAAGTGAAATGTTATCGAAATTGAAGCTGGAAAACGGGAGAGGTGTAGATTAAGGAATGGTGAAGAAGATAGTGAGCAAGAAATTGTTATAAAATGTTTAGAAAGGGTCGAGAAACAGGCAAATATGGAAAAACACAAAGTATTAATTAATTAATTGCCTAATGGAAAACTCAAGCTAATGGGAAGTCCGAGCCAATGGAGAACCTGGTGATGAAGAAAACCCGAGCACGGCAATTTGGGAGAATAAACAAATTGGGAATTTAGAGGCCAATTATCTAAACAGCCGGATAAACGAAGGTAAACAAAAGAATGGGAATTACTAAGAGGGTCAACAGAAATAACTAATTAGAGAATGATAACCAAGGAAGTCAAAACCAATTAGGTCAAAAATGGGGCAATTACAAGGATTATGGGAGTATATAAGAAAACTTCAAATTCAGATAATCGGCAGTAGCCTTAGGCAGGGAAGAAGAAACTGATAATAGGAATTTGAGGAACAACGTCAAGAAAAAAAAGAATTATAAGAGGAATTGAAGAGTTAGAAAAGGAGCATTAAATGAGTTCGAATCAGAGAGTGAAATATCAAATAAAAAGGTGTAACTTATGTTTAAATCGCACAAGGTGGAGACTTTCTAGAGCGAAGTTCGATCGGAAATTGGGAGCAAAATCGTGGTTAACTAAAAGTTGTAATTATTTATTGAGAATTGTAAATTTGCTATAAAATAAATATACGTTGGGAGTTGGTGTTTGTCAATTTTGGGACACGTGGAGTCGACTCAAACCCAACAAATTTAATAATTAAATTTAAAATAAATTATTAATTTAAGAAAATTAAAATGATTGTTTAAATATTCAAAATGACATTCATGCTTTTTTTGAACATCGAGACCTTTATTCAAAAAATGTATACAAAACAATCGAATTCTGTCTGTTTCCCCCGAAAATACGTCATTCCAAACAACCTACATTGCAACATTCGAAACTTATTATCATCAAACAGGTCTCTTCTATATTGGATCAGTTATGGCAACAGGACAAATTTTCTTATCCTTAATATGCTCGTACTCAAACATGATTGGACGCTATATTAATTGAAATACCAGAAACATTTTATTCAAAGATGTCGCTTTCAATAAATATATCGTACGAATTAGTTTTATGTTCCTACACCATTCTATTCATAATTCTATCATATTTGTCATCACTATTTTAAATAAATAAAACAAAGACCATATTGTTGATTTCGGAAATCTTTACTTATTTAAATTCGTAATTTAACAAGATAAATTTCAGATAAGGATTTTCTAAACTCATTTCAAATTAAAACTAATTAAAGTACACTATTAGTCTGAATAAGATTAATATTGTTTTTTAAATGATATTTCTGGAGAAAAACCTCTTCAATATGGATATTTCGGTAAAATTAAATTCATTAAAATAAATATTTAAATTATGTTCATTTTATATTGAAATCAATTAAAAATATTTATTGTCAATATCAATATTAACATCAAAATTGCAAATGCAAATGTTAAGAATATAAAAAAACAAATAGAAAAAATTTGAATTTTGTGGTTAAATAATTGATATTTTGAATTTAATTGCGTCAAATATTTTCAATATTGTTAGTATGAACTATATTTTCTTTTAAGAAGTTCTGTTAACCTAAAAGAGGGTAGCACATTCTGCTGAATCAGGCGGTATGGTAGCATTTACCAGCTGTAGTATACCATTTTTTCAAGACTTTATTTTACAATATTTATCGTTATCGTATTGTTACAAAACAATCTCTCTTGGCTTTCCTGAATGACTGTTATCCTTTACACTAAAATCTTCTTCTCAAACCTGTTAAATATTCTTTGGCAACTGTAAAATTAATAACATTTTGAATGTATATTTGATTATATAAAAAAAAATTTGTATTCATTCATAAACTACCACACTCGACAATACAGTTTACATTAAAAATCTTTACATTGACAAATCGACTAGCCAATCTTAACACATACCGATACAACATAATTTTGAAGAGTACCATTCCATTTACGAACAAATAAACAAAATTATCTTACCTGTATTCACTAAAATACATTTAATAAGAAAATGTCCATCTTAGCTCAAGACAGGTCAACCTTGAAATCAGAGCTATTTTTAAAATGCAATTTTAAAGACTACATAAAGTCTTGACATTCCTTCCACAACTCTTTCAAACTTTATTTTCCTTGAAATTTCTGAAAATCTCTTAACTAATGTTCCTTGTCGTTTTAGTTATACAACTCAATTCGTCTCAGAAATCACAAGTCCATCTATCCTACAACTTACGAGCACAAATAATTCTTGGGTCTCTCTTGATGCCTCAAAACTTTACAAATTTATTCTTCATATTCTTCATTGCTTATTTTATTGAAACAATGAATGCTGAAACTGATCTTGCTGACTTATCTGAACTAGATTTTATAGAACTTCTCAAAATAGCAATAAAATTTTTATTTTGGTTAAACCATCAAATCCACATTTCACACATTTTAGCCATGTTTTACATGCACTTCATAGAATTGAAAATTAAGTCTTTATAAGATACACTTCTGGAAAATATTCATATTCATAGTCTCCATAATTCCTCCATAATTCCTCTTCTTCCTACATTTATTCATTAATTTCAATTTTAAATTATCTTGTTTTTCTGAAAATTTATACAAGGGCGTGGTAATTCTAGCGTTTTAATAATTTAATATAATAATAGATATAATTTAATATAAATTCAGTCATTAAATAATGGCATTGATTTAAATATAACGAAAAACACCAAATCCAATATCTATATTTTACTACAATATATTTCGACAGAATCACTGTCATTCTAATATACAAATTAACCATCAATAGTTATTTCAACTAACTGATCACACTTATAACATAACTCCTTACAATTCGCAAATTATTAATTATCGTATTTCATTCTTTGTTATATTGTTATATTCGTATGCTTAAATATAAATATTTTATTTCTTGAAAATCGTTTTACCTCCTTGGATTACAAGTTACTCACGAAACATAGATTCGATTGATAAAACTTGAAGTGGAATTCTATTCCTGGTTTGTATTTTAGTTTTGCTTCATAAATTAACTGAGATAATTGTTTAACTTGATGATAAAATCCAATTAAAATTATTTCAACAATTCCTTTAATTTTGTAACAAATCTCTATGTGATGATAAGGATTAGGAAATCTAGCGATATGTAACAGGGGCTGAGGCAACTCAAGTGATAAAAAAAATCCTGAAATGGCCACCTTTTCCTTGTCCATCGATTATAATTATATCTTTCACTTTGTAAATAGAATCACTGAACATTAACATCTTTAAAACGAATTAAAAGCTAAATATCTAACAAGTTAAAAAATAATTAATATCAAAAAAATCTTTTCAAATTATATTTAGCCAAAAACAAAAAAAAAAGCAAACTAAAACATAATTTACATAAAGTTAATTTTTTATCAAAAAACAGCAGACAAGATTTAGAAACACAGGATCAGCCAACAATTTAGTAGTTATATGTTACTTATCAGATGTAAAATAAAGATGCTAGGCGACACAAAAAAACTGTAACTGATACACAATAATGATGTAAATGCAAAAATATACAAGTTCAGATTTGCAAATAACGGCAAAGCTAAAATCTGCGATTAGCATCATAAGACAATCGACTATATTTCTTATTTGAAGTTATATGTTTTTCATTTGCAAACCAATGGGTTGGAGGCAGCAATAAATTAGTAAGTAGATAGTAACTGCCCATAGTAACTGTTGCTTCTTTTTAAGATATATGCGGGTAATTTGTGGTTTAAGGGTTAAATGCAATTGGAAGGTAGGTATTCGGTTTTAATATCGAAATAACTGATTGTGTTAGTAATAGAGTAATAGAGTAACATTTAAGAATTGAAAAATCAATAATAATTTGATATCTGTGATAATAAAATCGCTATCCATATACCAAATTCCATGTGATATGTACATATTTTTATTCCAGTCTATAGCAATAGAATTTATCAACACGCTTGATCATAAAGCATTGAACATGACAGAACAACAATTCTCAGATGCCATGCGTGGAATTCGGCCCCAAAAACCTATTGATAGTGTCGATGATAACAAAATGAACATGCCAATCGATGCTACATTTGCAGCACTGAAAGTGCTAGATAATAATGAGCTCGTTTTGAACAAGTTGAATGAAAAGTAATGATATATTGTTAGTTTTTATTCTGTAACCGGTTTTATGTCAATCGATAACAACAACAGGTTATGTTTATATAAACTATTTGTTACAATAACAACCCGACTGTGAAATATGAATTGAAATATTATTTATATCTACCAATGAATTATCACCATAAATACCCCATGGTAAATGCTAAATTCTAAATATAGAATTGATATTGGGAAACAGAATTTGAGAAATTTGTGATTATTGATGCAAATACTATTTCTAGATTATTCTAGACCTATTGAGGGACATTTTATTCAGGCCCGGAAGAATTATTAATAGTATTATTATTTGGAAAGGATTATCTAATAATTGAAATTTTTTCCATCTTTTCCAAAAGCCTTATCTTATCATTTACTAGTTTGATATTTGTAATTGAATGTGCTTTAAGTGGTTTTTGAAGATTTTGAAGTACCCCAGGATCATGGCGAAATGGAACTTTTAGAATTTCACTTAAGCAGGCAAAGGCTTCATTAGTACTTCCAATGCAGATTTCCTTGCATACATTGGACGTGGTGCAATAGACGATGTTTTTCTTATTATTATTCATATTATAATTATTTATATTATTTATTATTTATATTATTATTATCATTATTATTATTATTATTATTATTATTATTATTATTATTATTATTATTATAATTATTATTATTTATATTATTTATTATTTATATTATTATTATAAAGTGATGATTTCTTGGTAGCAGCATTTATTATTTAAAACAATAAAGTGATAATTTAAGCCTTTTGCTGCGAATAATGTATTTAATGAAAAAATTTTCGACTATAAGATAGTTCTTGTCAATCTCCTGGAATTTAGCAATCTTCTTCCCGAACATACATTTTTATCTTTCTTTTATTTCTTTTTTCTCACTTCTCATTGGTTATAAATATAATATAATGATGTACTTTTTTTCTGAATTTTTAAAGATTTTATTTAAAATTAAAATAAATATCATTTAAAATTCAAAATGACACCAACTAAAACTTTTAAATTTTTAAAGCTTCTATAATTAGCCCCTAGAAGCCTACTCTAATAAAATATTTTAAAATATTTATAAAATAAAGCCTCCAATAACTATTTATATACGCGATTTAAATATTTTAATAAATGTGTCAATTTTGATTTCTTTTGAAAGCATATTTCCTAAAATTTCTATATTATTTTAATTACTACTTTTTTTAAATTTTTATATTTTTTATATATTATCAGTTATTCTCAAGGTCAATGACAACAGATCAAATTGATGATTTCATTAATTTCTTTTTTATTGTTGATTTTTGGCCCTGTGTTTATAATGAGAATTGCTTATTTGAATCTGACATTTTTTTTGGATGTTTCCATTAGCTATGATTTCGATTGAAATATTTTTTCTTTTCTTTGTTGATTGACATTGTTGGAGATGTCTTTATCGAGGATTTTCCACCAGGATATAGATGTACTTTAACTCTTTGGTGCAAGGTCCTGAGGGTACTTCCAATGTAGATTTCCTTGTATACATTGCACGTGATGCAATAGACGATGTTTTTCTAAAGCACATATCTTTCGGTGTCTGGCAGTTTCCCATTGTGCAATTGTTTTCTTTATTTGTGTTGTTTGCCAGGGCTTTTCTCAGTGCCCAAATTTATGTGCTATCCGAATTGGAAGACCGGTACGTTTAAGTTCTTTCAGGATCTTGAAGTCGAGTATGTCACTAATGAATGGGATATTAAGATAGAAATATTTCTTCTTCTTTTGTGTTAATTCCCTAGATCTTTTTGGGGATAGAATTCATTTTTTCAATGTCCTTACCTTGGTATCCGTTTCTGTGTAGGATTTTATTGAAATTTGATTGCTGTTTAAAGTTCTCGTTTGTCTTCTTCACCATTGATTTTTTGTCAATTTCCTTTATCTTCATTTGATTTAGACTATCAATTAATATTTTATTTTATATTTAACATGATAATTCTCATAAAATCAGAAAGTCAAATATAAACTTAAATATTGATTAAAGTCTTAAAAGGAAATGTATTAAAATAAATAAAATAAATTCATTAATTTAAATATGAGAATAAATAGATAGATTTGAGAAATCTGGCAATAAAGATAATATATTGAATTAAAATGAAATAACTTGTATATGTGCAATGTGTGAAATTATATATTTAATTACGCTATTTGCATAATTCTAATTTTCAAAATTATATCTTATTCTATTTTTTCGGAAGGATAATTTTGGAATTCCAAATTTATAATAATTTAAATCGATATTCCATATTTATTTATAGAAAACTCAATCGGCAACTGTGATTGGTGGAAATGTTTAGACATTAATTGCATATTAGTTACTTATTGATTTGTATATTTAAATATATTTTAAAATAATTAAAGCAAAATAATAATAAAATATTCACTTTGAGACTTGTCTATCTAAAATAATTTTTTAGGTATTTTCATTATTATTATCGATTGTATTTTATTAAAAATTTTAATCATTTGCATGAAATTTATTAAACAACACTATATCTGAATCAAATGAAATATGTATGCATTAATTTATTAATATACTATTATAATTATCGACACTTAAAAAATTACACAAAATTATTGAAATTTGCAAGTTTTGTTTACCTCATGTGACGGTGCTTAAAATAAATTCTAAAATAATATTTTTTAAATATATTATTTTTATAAGATTTTTTTTTTAAATTCACTACTGATTTTTTTCCATAGTCAAACTTTTTAATAAATATTATTTTTTTTAATTTAAAACTTATTTATTATATCGATTTTGTTGCATTAAAATTTGAGTTTTTGATCATGAAACGTATAATTTTATTTTTTGTTGTTATTAAATAAAATTATAATAACACGTTTTCAGGCATCTATAATATTGAAAAAACTCAATAAACATATATTATAGAAACACACAAACTTTCCTGAGTGTTGATTTTTAATGTTGCATGGAATAAGAGCATTTGTTACACTAATTCCACTGGACAGTATTTTCTATAATTAAAAAAAATCAATAAGTTTTATATATCAAACGAAAATTGATAAGATTCTAAATGACATTGATTTTGCTTTTCATAATATCAATAAAACTTTCCTATAATAAATGTATGTGTGTGTCATAGTCAAATAAGCTCTTACACTAGAAAGATAGAAACAGTCGCTATTTGAAGAAAAAAATAATTTTTCGGTTAATAATAACAGTTTACAAAATTTCTATAATACAAAATGAATAGTTGGACATTAAACAAGCTGCAAATTTTAAATTTTTAAACGAAAATATGAGTATTTCCGATAATTTCAAGAAATTAACCATTCCAACTCAACAAATCTATAGAAATGTGTAAAGTTTATCATTGAACTATAAAATTGGTGATAAAAATTATTATTATTGACGCAATGGAAAGCAGCCATTATTATCACGAAGTAATCCGTATTTTTGGAATCATAAACAGGTATCATAAAAAGTTTTATAATAAAATATAGAAATAATGAAATTATCGTAAAATCTAAAAGATAATTTAAAATATTTATAATAAATGGAACAAGTGAGAATAAATCATTTAATTACAAAGAAACCAAAGCAAAGATCAACTGACTGGTTCTTATTTAATGTCAATAAAACGCTTACCAATTGAGCTTTGGTGCAATATAGCACACACCGATATAAGACACCAACTTGTCTGGGTGTTGAAAATCTTAGAATACCTTTATTATAGGGTTCTAACTTTGTCAAACTAATAAATTTTCTCTCGCAACAAAATTTCTATAATAAAATCTGCTAGAAAACTAATGATAAAAAAGTAGTTGCAGTCGATAGTGCCCGAATTAGGTTATTTTATTGAAAAATTCTTTTATTAAAATGAATTATGAAGTTTCTTTTAATCATACAAATTATTTATTTATTTCATTTATTGTTTACTTCATGTGACCGTGCTTAAAGTAAAATCAATACTAATATTTTGTAAATATACTCAATTCTTTTTTGTGGTAGATACGTTCCTAGGAAAATGCATGAAAAAGACACGGGTTACATTTTATAAATAGGAATACTTTCCATAATTTTCGAAAAGCGCATTGGATAAAAATTGGACAAAATTTAACCTAATTATACACATTTCAAGATTATAAAGAAAGAAAAAGATAACTTTTTAATATAAACTTCACGAATATAGACTTAAAGTGATCACAAATAAAATAATAGCGAGCATTACTGGTATATTTTGTAAGAAATATATTAAAATTATTAACAACTAGGATCCCCTACAGTGGCGTAGCCAGCATAATTGGCGCTCAGACAAGATACATTTTGGTGCCCCCTCGAAAAACATATAGTAGTATAATATATAGAATATACTTGTAATAAGAATATAATACAAATAATAATAGAATGCATAACTTACCTTGAAATACTCTGATATATTACGAACAGTCACTACCTAACTACCCTTCTACAAAATACTATACTGTTTTCCGGGATAAATAGGGACACATGTTAGGTTATTGGCGGTATTAGATTGGAATCGTTCTGAAATACGCGGAATCCATGAATTATCATTTCGATATTATTTGGAGATAATTACTGAATTTTAAATAAGCAACATCTTTGAACTCCAGGACGTCCGGAATTACAGTGAATTACTATCTTAGAAATATAAAGTGTTCAGAAAGAAGAAAAAAATTTTGTATAAGGAGTTATCTGATTGATTTACTGCAAACATTATTCATAACATATTTTATCAGATAAATCAAGAAACTAAATAATTGATTATATTACAATAATTATTAATTTAAAATATATTTCCCAAAAATCGATCAAAATAAAAATAGAAAATTTCCGGGGGGGGGTATGATAGACCCATTTGTTCCTCTTCGTTAAGCCACTGGATTTTCAATAGAAACTCTACAGAAAAAGAAAGCTTTTATGTTCTTCGATTTTATTACATTAAATATATATTCATATATTACTCAGATCAGAAATTCTCAGAAACAATCTCATTCAATTCGAGGATGAAATAGTTGCGTACGGAGTGTCAATAACAAGTAAAATCGATTCAATGAAAACCGAATTTCCATTGACATTTACTACGCCATATAAAGGAGATTTGGATTACGACACGGAATTGTGTAAGAAATCCCGGAGATCCTATGAGGCAATCCTTGATGAAACCATCGGTACTGAGTTACCGATTCCATTGTGCCCAACACGAAAAGAACTTCCATGTGATAAAGAGAATTGGGAAGTTTTCCTTCAGTGATATTTCTCATTTTTTATTTCTCAAATTTTTATTTATTAAATGCTAAATTATTGGAAGTTAGATTGGTATCGTAGTTGTTATTATTTTATACCTTTCATATTTCAGTTGTCAGATAAATTGAGTTATCATTTGGATTTGTCAATAAATCACTGTCTTTTTGTTTTTTCATTGAACTTTTTGTAAATTATACGATTTTGTGTCCTCTGGCCTGGCTTTTGCTGTGTTCCCTTTTGAACGTTTGCATTCACATTTTAAGGAATTTTCAATTTAGCACTAATAAATCATTAACAGGGTGTTTTATTGATTTTTTATATATATATATGTGTGTGTGTGTCATTTACTTTTGGATTGATGTCCCTCTGGAATGGTTTCATTTGATATTTTCCAATATCAGTCAATGAAGAATTCTCTAGTTTGTATTATTTGTATAAAAATAATTGGCGATAAAATATTTTAATTGCAGAGTTACGTCACATTTATTTTATCATTATCTACGATTGCAACTTTATGTATTGTGTGTGTGTGTTTGTCAAATAAATTGCTGATTTTGCGGATTAATTTGGTTCGGTATTTCTCCTCGTTGGTGAGTTGAATACTTTTACTCGTTTACAAAAATCGAATACTAATACATACATGGTAATTACTAAACAAAAAGAATTTCAATTGATGAAATTATTAATTGTGATGAGAAAATTGTTTAATGGCCCCAGAACAATAACAGTAATAAACTACCTATTTAAACATATCAAGTCGCCGCTGATTCGGATAAAGTCAAATTGGGTGTTTTGAATATTAAACAATTTATCGGAAAACTTTTTTGAAGACGATTCTGTCCATAGGGTGGCCGAACAAAATGTCATTGAGTCGTTAGTGTATACTGTCGATAATAAGGTGAGATCTTTTCTATCTTTCCACATCAAAACTTGCATTTCCTTTTTCTATATGCAAGAGTTTTACCCCTCGCTATTTTTCTTGTTTTGATGCTAGGAGGCATCTCTTTCCGCTTTTTTTGAACCATGTCATACATGTTGGTCGATCTAGCCACTAAAATTTCCGCCAATTTTGGAGATGTACAATAATTGTCTGTGGTAAGACAGTATCCCTTATCTATCAAAGTCAATACCACTTTCTCTATTACTGGTTGGTCCCGAAAATCACTATCGGAAGGAGTGTCTTTGCCTTTATATATCTATGTTTTCCAAACGTATCCCGTTTTAGATTCGCACAATGCAAATATTTTTATCCCAAAACGGGCTCTTTTGGATATTATGCATTGTTTCCAACCCAATCTTCCTTTATACAAAAGGAGGCTTTCATCTATAGTTACATATCTTTCATGAGTAAACTTTGGAAAACTTCTATTGAAGTTCTTCGTGTAATGTTCAAATTTTATTTAATTTTGGATTAAGGTGAGTTTGCGGATCATACGTGGAATTACAAAAATTACACTCAGAAATACGAAAAGTCCGAAGAACAAAGTTTCAAAAACGATGCAGTCGCGCGCGTGGTTGCTGGACAACTGATATTTTAGAAAATATGAAAAAATACGAACTTGGGGTTATATGTGAAATTTACATTTATAAAAAAATTATTTTTCAAGGTAACAGATGAACCGTCTTTGAGACAAGCAGTTATTGGCAAAATCAAAGCGTTTTGATGGGCAAACTCAACTGCATTCTTCTTTATCAAAAATTTCTTTTAATTCTTTTCGGGCGGAATCATTTTAGGGATGTAAAAAAAAATAAAATTAAAAAAACAGCTCATTAGGACTCGAACTCGGGGGGTAGATGAGTACAAGAGATCCAAAAAATGACCCAAGAAGCACGTTTTGAACATAAATATCGTAAAATAATGTTAAAATATCGAAAAAATATCGTAAAAAAAATTGCTCATATGTGTGTTCTCGCCCGGGATCAGATTTCTTATTCAAACGACAATTTTTTTCAATGTGAGTTTGCGCGCCGAAAATTCGTGAATATCAAAAACATCGATATATTTACTGATTTATACTCTTCAAGCTCTTTTTAATATATATTTATAAATGTCATAAATTTTAAAATTATCATAATTTGGCAGTAACCAATCTTGATCGACTGCTCAATTACAGAAATAGAGTAGAAGGAGTCAGAATCCAATCACATTGGTGTCAAACAAGGATTTCAGAAACGTCTTGCTTATGAATCAATATAGGTCTTTGTAAAGATAATGTGGAGCGGAAGACTCTATATTCAATGCCAGAAAATAAATACATGGAATTTAAAGACTGGAGCAAAACTTTATAACAGCAGTTTGTCGTCTACGCAGACTTTGAATCGATATGAGCTCTAGATGACAAACACTTTCAAAAACACGAGCCTATTGCATTTGAAATTGTGCTTCTTCTTCAAGGTCATCTGATCCGAAATGAAACAATACTCCTAGGACGAGTTTTTCTTAAGTATCCGTCATGACTTAGCAATGATCTCCCACATGTGTGCCCATGATGATAAGACATGTTGGTTCTGCGCACATGGGTTGGAACTTACGAACAGGTGAGCCCCTGCGTTAGGACTACTATTCGTAACATTCGCAGTACGGGTTCTCGAATGCCAATAGAAGGACTTATATCTTAATTTACTAAGAACCTGCCTCTGGTCCAATGAGACAGTTACGAAAATTCGGGGTTCATCTACCGATTACGATTCTAAGAGGAAACATTTCTCAATATGGTAGGACGCTTCCTTTTTCTAGGACTTGGCTGTACTGACGCTTCCGAATGAACGGTCAGATCAGTAGATGTTAACTTCATAAGGGGATATTCGATGATTCGCTGACGTGCAATGCGCCATTTAAGTCGGGAACAACGATTGGTGAAAGATCAGGACCGTGGCCTAGACAGGAGGAAGATGGCTCTGTTATTACCTCATCCATTCGATGATGTATGCGAATAACATTCAATTTGTCCGCTACTAGATACTCTCTGATTCGTTGTTTCATCTCGGATTCTGAGTACACTTTATGTAGGGCCTCGGACTGGGCCTTAATTGTGAATCGCTGACATCTGCTTTCTTCTAACAGACTATCTCGACAATGTTCCAGTCGCAATATCTTCATATTAGATTCTTTCATTTGTGGCGGAGAGAACCACGTAGATTCCAGCGTATCGATACGCTTCTTTAGAACCCTTATGTATACCTATAATTTCTGTATATTCGCGTTCTTGTCGGCACTTGAGAAGCAGGGTCTCAGGCCGCAGGGTGGCAAATTTGGTTCTGACGTGCTAAAAAGATCATTTTATAAGTATTTTCTAAAGAATAAGATATTTCATCGCTCACTCCTCAACCCACCGTTACTAAACTGTCTGCCTCCTGGAAATTCGTAATTCATCTTGCAATATTTATTAATTTAATTAGGATAAATTTCCCTAGTGAATTTCGTGAAAATAGCAAATATTCCGCGTTAATGTTAGCAGTGATGGGATCTGATTTAATTTTAAAAAAAATAATCATTAAGTTTCATTATAAATTTAGTCTAATCAACCTTCACGACTGGCTTGTAGATCTAGGGATGATGTGATGATGTGATTGTTTACAAACCTGTGGTGGTCATATAAACTTAATAAAGCGGCTTATATTAAATTTGCATATCCTGATTCTAGTGTTTATTTATTATTATTTTCTATCGTTCGGCCACTTCCATTAGCAAATTAGATCGGATGAACAGAATGACAATTGCCTTATGGAGGATGTTTATTTCAACCACTGGTGGAATATTTTCATATGGTAAATATCGTAACTCTTCTGCCACAATTATAGTTGACCGGATGTTCTAACGATGCAACTAATCTGAAGTTTAATCTCTCAATCGACGAAACTACACATCTGCGGTCCTTAATTGTCAGCTGGGAAAATGCGACAGAATGACCTGAGCGTAATGTAAAATTTTTGGACGATGGTATTTGTAAACATCGAAATTTCATCGCTTATGGGGAAATCTGCATGAATGTGAAAGAAGTCAGAAAGTTCAGAAATAGGACTCTGTGGAGTATGCATATCGTTGGATAGATAGTGGTAGCGATTATATCGCTCAAGAAATAGACCTCAGTAGAATTCCTTCTCGTCTGTACGTGTCGCTTGAGGGTACCTCACTACCGAGAAGTGGAGCTGCTCGCAAACATGATAATTCAATTGATAATGTTGGAATTTAGTTCGCTTAAAATGGAAAGTCGATGCCCGGGTATCGCCATCCATGCGAATTAACTGGAAACTACTGATACAAGTGTCAACATTTCCCAACCGACCCGCACGAACAGGTCAAACCATCTCTATATATAATATAGCAATAATAATAAAATCAAATCTTCAAATTCACATACTCAAATCTAACTCTGTGATGTAACGTAATGATCATAAATTCAATTACTATCAGCGTTCAGCGATCACTTTTCCCCAAGACGGAATCGTGCTGTAAATTTCCTTTCTCTCTGGCAAAATTTATTTCTCGTTCGATAACTACTATCACTCATTCTACTATCATAACCCCATTTCCTTCTCTCAACTGATCGCATTTTCCGATCCTCACAATTCATCTGATTCATATTTCTCTCATCATATTCATATGGAAATTTCTTCATGTGCTGGATTACAACTTCCAGCATTCAGCTAATCATTCTCCTACCCACTCTGATTCCGGATTTCGATCTTATCTTCGGTGCAATTCAGGAAAAAACATGTCACCATTCTTCTATTCCTCGCATAAATTTCTCGGGCATATTGGTGCATTCTCTATACTCGCAATCCTGAGATAATGTCATCACTGAAGCTTCATACAACATAAAAACATTTCGCAATATGGAGGTATTTGTCAACGTGAAGAGAAAAGATTAACTATGTTATTATTTAATAATTTTATTCAAATTTATCATATAACGTATACATAACAATTTTAAATAAAATATAAAGTAGAAATTTACATTCTTTCTTTTCTGCGTTGCGATGTCGATAGATGATGATTATACTGGAGTGTTGTTGAGCTAGTCTTATATCTGTATCAGAATTTTGTAGATTAATTTATGAAAAAGTTTTATGAATTTTTTACCTGTATCAGAATTTTGTAGATTGAGGGAATCAACCAAGTGTTTTCCTTATATAGTAAGTTTCGTCCAATCAGGATATAGCTAGTGTGTAAATTTGTGTTTTTTAAGTTTTTTCTAAGTTAATTATTTATTTCTTTTACTAATTTATTAGATAATTTAGTTTTTATCTTTCCTCCTGTTTTCTGTTGGGTTCTGATGGTCGCTTTGTTTGCAATTTTTGTTTTAATCTTTCTTTGTTTTTATTTATAGTTTTTTCCTTCATATAATTTATTTCTTTAGTGCTATTTTACTCTTTTGATTTTTATTTTATTTTTTCCTAATTATTTTCTCTTGTTTGTTGATTATTGGTATGTATCTCTGTCTATTTATGGCTTGTTTATTATTTGTTTTATTTTCGTGACTTTTGTTTTAATCTTTTATTTCTCTATTATTTTCTTCTATTCTTTATTTTCCTTACACTTGATTGATTACTCCAATACCTTTTTATACAGGTTCTTTTTAATTAATTTAAAATTTACTAAAATTTAATTTTTACTAAAATTTTAATTACTACGGCTTTCAGCCCAACAAATATGTGGCTTGAAAACTTGTAATGTATTAGTTGCACTATGCCCTATAGGATATTTAGCTTGAAGATCTTAATATTTTTTAAAGTAGTATTAAAAATAAATTTTATTGTGTTTAGCAAAAAATAAACCTAATAATTTTTCATTAAAAATTAAGTTTGGGCTTTATAATTGAGAAAAATGACTTCGGCCTTTGAGCGAGAAATTATTTATAGTTCCTTTTGATATGAAACATTTTGAATTCATTTTGATCTGATCGATAAATATTTCGGCCTCAGTTTTAATCAAATCACGAATCCTTTGATACAGAAATTGATAAAAAATTACACGCAAGTGGAAGCCCCGAAAAATGACAATGTTTTGACAGATTTTCTTCAGAGCTGCATCATGTGTGAAAAATAACATTGAAAATGGCAATCGGTTGATGAAATCGCAAGGAGCTAAATTTTCCTATTTCAGCGATAACGCAACATTCAAACAAAGAAACGTAATGATCGTTCATCTTTTAATGGTCGAATGGTTACAGTCAGAATCTTGAAATGATTCAAAATTTTAAAGAATGCAATCCATAGTACCAGAATCAATGAATCTGACTTTTAAGTTCCAAGATTTCGATTAGATTCAAGGAAACTCATATAACAAATATTACTGCTCTTGAATCATCATTCCTAATATCCTTGATATGAAGCTATTTCACCTTTTAAAATACAGAATTTCGGAATTTATTTTCAAACCAGGATTTTGTATTATTTGTTGTTTAGAATGAAGTTTTTCTTAATTATTTAACGCAGTTTTCATCTCTGTTTTTAATTCTACAACTAATATTGTTAGTTTGATAGAGTAATGTTCAAAATGAAAATATAATAAATAGTAAAATATTTTATGATGTAAAAACCCTTATCAACTTGTATCTGACTCTTGAGGATGAGTAGGAGATATCAGGTGTATAAGTTTCAGGTATCCAAGCAAGGGCATTCCCTCCCCAAGCCTAATTCAGTTTCACAAATCAAAAATCTCATTTCTGTGTAAAGAATATTTAGCTAATTGAGGTATCGAAAATTATAAAAGAAATTCCATCGGACTATTACAATTGGATGATTTGGCGCTCACTCAAGTCTTAAAATCAAATTGAAAAGCAATTATTGTTCAATAAACTTTTAAACAACACTAATCAATTAGTTTTATATTTTTCACGGGACCCTTAATAATTATCCAGTATATTTATGAACTAAGACTACCCCAGAAGGACCAGATTTATATAAGGACTGTCCGATTAAAAGTAAAATAAATAACAGTAATAATACATTTACAAAGTTATGTACCACTTTTTTCATTAGCAATTTAATATTTATTCTACTTCTGTTTAAAAGTAATAAAATATATCAATATAATTTTGTTCAAAATATCAAATAAATAATTAATAATTAAATTAATAAATTAAAACATATATTAACATGAACTGGTATTTTTAATAAACATTTTTATATTTATACAATTAAAAAAAATTTTTAATTTAATTTTTCAAATTTATCTTGCCAATACTTTTGACAACTTTAACCCTAGAATACCTGAGAAAAAAAGTTAAATTTTTACCTGAACATGACTACAATGGCCACTTGAGAATTAATTTCAAAAATAGCACAACATATAAAAAATATAAAAATTAGATAAAATCCATTCTATGCGTCTCACAAACATATGCATTGAACTAAGGACAAGTTGTTCGACTCCTTTTTGATTCTTTTTCGCATATATGGCAAAATCATCTTTTGTGTGTGTTTGAAGATTCTCTTCTTCAATATACCCTAGATGTTTCCATAAAGCATCTTTACAAAGCGTTTTTGGCGTTCTTGTTGAAAAATGAATACTTTCTGTTTCTTTGAATTTCGATTTCTTAAACTAAAATCTTATTCCTCCTCACAGATTGGATAAATGGTATCATAAGAGTGTTCTCTGGTTCAATTTCACCATAGAGTAATATATCGAGAAATCTTCTTCATAGATAGGCTCTGGTATCACTTCGTCCATTTCTTCCGATAGATTGACATTGTTGTCTAAATCGCTTGATTTAGAGTCGCTGGCTTGAATAATTCTTATAGCTTCTTCAACATTCATTTGAGAATACTCAAGACGTCCGTTTCAAAATACAACTGCTTCTTTATAAACAATTCACACCTTTTAGAATATTGTGAAATATTCCGAAACATCATGAATATTTTTCTTTCTAGTTTCTAATTCTCTAGCCTCATAAATTAATCATTTCAAAAAAATGATCATTATTTAAGTTTTAATTAATTTTACAAGTATAGAGTAAATTACAGAAATAAACATTTCAAGTTTTTTTTCAGGTATCCGAGGATTAATAAAATATAATAGTTCATTATATATATGCAAGCGTAAAATAAGTAACTAAACATGTGGGAATATAATTAAATTATTTAATTAAAAAATAATAAATAACAATTAAATAAATGATTAAATGATTGGACGTTATGGATTGATGGCAAAAACATATTTTTATCAACGACGATGACGATGACGTCAAAGTCGCATAAGTCTCAACTGTCACAACTGAAACCGAACAACCAAATCACGTTGATGTTAATGATCCCAGATCACGATTACTTGCTTCGCTGAAACGATGGACAACGTCGAATTTTGTTCCAAAACAGCCTTTAGGGAAGAGGCCGGGTGTAAAAAGCCTTTGATCCTTGACCTTACAAATACGTTCAATCAATTAAGACGCTTAAATATGAAGATTTGCTCGTCAATGGTGCTGAAGCGACCGACGTATTTAGCACTTTGTCATTGTCATCAAAAAATGATTGATGGTTCGTCAGTGGATTTAATTTGCATAGAATTTTTACGAAATACAATAAAATTTTTCTGCATTTGTCAGAAACTCATGGATTAGAAATTTCAATGTTGTTCCTCAGAATTGAACTAAGTGTTTGACTTTTGTTGTATTTTGCAAACTTGTGTTGGTTTGATGGTAGTTGGTTGGTTGTTATTTCTTAACGAAAATGACAAATACCAACGAGGTAAGAGTTTGTAATCACAATTGATTACAACGAACTCAGCGATACCAATTTTCAACACACCTTAAATGTTTCAAACCCTTATTACAACGCCCAGGAAAAATATCACAACAATGAAAATAATCTAAGAACATAGCTACTTAAATACTGCCGGTAATGGGCGATTCCCAAAATTGATCTGGTTGCTTTAACTTGAATTGAGTTTCTCAACTACATCTGATTCACTTATTCAATACGCAAGTTTCTTCCAACTATTTCCTGATCCTCAGAACTTTATTTTAATTTCCTCGTAAATTCAAATTTTTTTCTACAAAATTTCCTGTTTTTGTCGCAAATTTTCTCTCGTCCCAATTTTCTTCTCTTCTATTAATTTGTATTCAATTTTTATACTTTTCCATCATTCCTATTTCCACCTATTCCATTGGCTTTCATTAATCTTTGACAGTTGTCAAGGAATATGCATTTTTCGACAATCATATCTCTCGGATATCCCATTTCTTTTTCTCTATATGTCGAGTAGACCACGTAGATAACAAGATAATGTAAATTTTGTTTCGCTTCTTTTACACTTGTACTTAGTAACTAATTGTTTGTTTTTATTGATTTTATATGTTCCCTTTTTAATTTTCAATATCTCTAATCCACTACTACTTCACTAAGTTCCAAAAGAATGCCGCATTCATTCATCATCATTTCCCCAATCATTTTACGTCTTTAGTGATTATTTTTATTTTATAATTTAGGTATCGTCAACACATGCTTTTTCTATATTCAGTAGATTGAAATTTTTTGATAACATTTATAGATTTCATTAGTAGCTTCGATCTACAAGGAAATCCAAAGCAATTCTTCATTCTCTCCCTGTTAAAACCGTCCCAGTGCGCTTGGCCGTTTTACACCAAAAAAGGTTGCGGACCGCTTGTCTAGTTTATTGTGTAAGTCTTAAAATTACAAGTGTAATAACTAGATTTTCATTTATTCTAATAATTTGTATTGGACAATTTGTATTTCTATTGGACAACGTTAGTATGTGTAGTATAAACCAAAATTTTAATATCCGGATAAATCATGCAGTAAAACTTACATCACATTATATGAAGAAATGAAAATGATTTTTTTCGTTACTGCGTCAATATTAGGGCACATCTAGGGATTATGTACTCAAAATAACTACTATTTTGATAACCCTTCACTTCGTTGTAAACGGCACCTTTTAGCCACCTCTCTTCTTTTTGCAAAAATTAAATCAAATGAATGGAATCTATTTGTTCCGTTTTTCGCCAATAAACTTTATCATAACCTCATATGATATAGACAACTTCAACTTCCTCAACTGAGCTAAATGGCGTGGCAATAGTATTATTACATTTATACGCAAAATCTCAATTTATTCGGTATACCTTATCACTTCTGTATGCAATATAAGGATGAACTATAAGTGCATAAATATTGATCTATATTCGATGTCCACTTGTTAAATTTCCCGTTACTCATATTCCCTTAAAAACCATCTGAATTACATAACATATAATTTATGTTTAACTCATGAAACGAAAGATTATAACTGGGATTATAAAATTAAATCAGTCCACTTCCAATTATTTAAATAAATGTCTCTTAAAATTCTTTCCTATATGCTATTTCAATAATAATTAATAGTTGTCAGCGATCTCAAGAAATGTGCTGCGTGGTTGTCATAACGAAAACATATCGTATCACATTATTTTTCACAATTTAAACTGCCACATTTGATTCATACGTTATGATATCTAGAATAAATTTTATTCCTGATTTACAAGACAAAGGCATTGTCATATCTTCTCAAATTCCGCGCATAAATATGTGACTCGTGCTACGGGAAAATTTTTTCAAGGGTCAATGGACTGGTTAATACGAACCAGTACCATAATAGCCAAAAATCCCGGATTTAACCTCGCCTAATAATATAATGCACATTATTAGACCATAACTCCTCATATGGCAAAAATGCCGAAGAGTTTAATAATGAACATCATCAATTATCTCAAAATTTACTAGATTCGATTCAATTCATTCATTACTTTCATCAAGTCCTAAGAAGTTATGACACATTTGTAAACTAATATAATTTATAATAAAATTTTGAATATTTTTAATAAATATTTTTAATCCTGTGATTCTACCCGCATCCAGAAAAAGGTACACAACAAATTCAACTCTACATACAGCAGCTTCCTTCCTGTATTTGGCCTAGAATATTTATTATGCTTTTGTTGTTTTAATAAATTTTTGACTTTTACGCGGTTATTTTTGGAAATAATCTTCAAATTTAATATGAAATCAGAGTTCATCTGTGCGATTTTTTATATGATGGATCTTATCTTATAACTTTTGTATGAATTCCTTACTTTTACGCTGTTTCTATTTACACAGGGTTTCTGCTGAATCGTCGGATGAGTGTAATTTATGACCTACGATTTGTTAACTTAATGCATATTATTAAAATATTAAAAATTTATCTTTTTAAATTTTTAAAATTTTGTAGTTTAAATTTTTTTTTAAAAACAGCAACCAATATTAACTTGAATATAGCGCTACTGATTGTGATATTGGCACCAATTGATGCATAAAAATGAATCTATTGTAATGGATAGAAAAAAATGGGAGATAATACGAGTAGACCAAAAGAAAATCTATGATTACTCTGACACAATACCATTTGGAGCCTCTAAATGAATTTGTAAATCATCACAGCAATTATTAAAATCAAGATTGGAATCAAAATTGCATAATTTATGTGATGTGCAAATTGATTACCAACATTAGCGCTTGAATCGATGAGGTTCTTTTCGTGATCAATGACTAATTTCCTTTTCCGTACACCAGACGAATCTCCTTCAAACTAAAATAAAATAAATCAATAAATTAAAAAAAGTTATTAAAATTATTTAAAATTAAAATGAAATAAACCTTTAATGAGAATTTAATTTTAAAGAGAAAAGATTATATTGTTGGATTTATCGTTATATTAACACAGTGGTTCTCAATTAATATAAAAGCGTGGAACACCATTCACATGATTTTTAGGCGGAACACTGACAAAAAAATGCTTGCCCACAATGAGTTACCAATCATAAATTTCTATAAATCTTTCGTAAACGTAAACAATGCCTTCTTATAAGCAAAGAAAATACCACGCGCAACAATAACAAGCAATAAAAACACTTTTATATCTGTATGTTTATATATCTGTGTAACGGCTTTCTTATTGAATCATCTTATAAAAAAATTAATTGAGGTTTTTGATGATATGTATCTTAAATGCAAATTTAAAAATAAAATGTCATTTTTTACGTGGAACACTGGAAGCGTAATCGCGGAACACGGGTTGAGAACCACTGTATTAACAACTAATAATTTGATTCCTGGACTGTTATTTCGATAGAAACAAATTTTAAACAATGAACCAATTTTTAATTAAGATATAACATTATCAAAACTATTGTTATTCTAACAATGCTGGTTCATGTTACCCATTCTTCCCAAGTTCTTTCAATTTTTCTAATAGAAAATACTCATGTTTTTCATCGACACCGCGGGTTTATTTACCTTATGAGGTATTTGTTATATAATTAGTGATTTAGAGCTGTTGGCATCATCATGTTTTGTTTGACACTGTAAGTATAATGATTCACAAATTCTTAATAGCCCATATGCATTATTATGCTCACTGCGTTTTCTGTAATAGAAATCAAAATCATATTTTGATAAATTTTTTGTTTAGATTTTTTTTATTTGAATGAATTTTAGTAACGATTCCATTTAACATTTACCCATGCTGATCCCATCGTTTTTTCTTTTATTTCAGAAAATAGCAGTAAATATTTTTATATCTAATAAACCGGTTTTCTAAGCTTTTGCTAACAATTTTTACTCATATCCGTTATAGTAGCTCCTGGATCACATAGCATATCAATTTCAACATTTTCAACTTCTATTCTGCTCCACTGTCTTCCAACATTTGTTTGATATATCACATCCTTTCTATCTTCATTTCGATGTTAATTATTATGCTTTACAAATTCAGGATACACATAATAGGTCTATGATAAATTTGGCTTCAATTTGTCAGTCAATGAAAATGCATGTGTGCATCTTTTCGATATACTAGGCATTTAATTTTCAATGGACATTCAAAATGTAAAGAATTACTTTCACCCCAACAGTAGCATATCGTTCAAGTAATATCTACGACACTTGTTATTTGAAGTTTCATCGAAAATATTTGTGTATATTTTTGACTTTTATTACCAATCTTCTAATTATTATATCTATTATATTATTTTAATTCTATAATTTTGTTTCCAAAGTTTTTCCTATTCATATTATGATATTTGAAAGCTTGATCATCTAAATTCCGATTTTGATTTAAACAGTTTGGTTGAAAAATGCGTCAATAAATTCTATGAATTCTTTACTTTCAAATAATTGGGCTAAATGTAGAATATATTCTAATTTCATAACTGGATTAGAAAATAATTTTTCTTTAAGCGCAGTACTTTTAGTTCGTTTAGATATAATATCTCTAATAATTTCTTCACGATTAATTCCTGAATTAAAAATGATTTACAAAAGATTTCTTATCCCAATTTTAAATGTAGAAAATCCTACATGTCCATTTTGATCAATTTTGGTCAAATCAACATACATATTGGTAATAATTTTTTATGGTAATGTATCGAAAAAACATGATTTTGCTTCCTCCTTTGTAACTGCTTCTGTTTTGAAATCATACTGTTGGGTTATTGGGTTGGTGATAAAGTTAAATGTTTTACTCTGACTCCAAGCGTGTCTTTGACTGATCCACAAATACAACTTGACAACAGAAATCTTTATTGATAATCACAAATAACCATTCACTTTACACTGATAATCAGTTCAACACTCTGCGCGGTGACTATACAATGCTTATTACAACACTCAGTGAGGAATAGCACTTGCGTATAACACCGGATTAAAAGATCACAAATTACTGATTGGTTTATCAACTGGGATTTTGAGCTGGTTGTTTCCTTTGACCTTCTTCACCAATTTATTCAAATACTCAAGTAACTTCTTTTCGTTTAATTTTTCAACTAATTCTTTTCTTCAAATCTTCTCCAATAATTATTCTTCACAATTATTTTCTTTACAATTAATTTTCACAAATAGTTTCTCCAATAACGTTTCGTTCGACGTTGTCTAATTTTGTCTATAATTTTGTCTCCCAAATTTGTCTGAATTTGTGTCCACCAATTTCCCGTTATATAGTTTGTTTTATTTGTGGCACTAGAGACAGATTTTGTTTTTCCATTTTCATTTTCCTCTGTGTTCCTCACTACCCAGCCTTATCTCTGACAGATATCGAAATATTTTTCCCTTTTCCATTTTTGTTAAGCCACCTTCTCCCGGCTATTCCGTTAGTCCGATAGTCACCTATAAAATATGTGGCGGGACAATCGGGGTGCGTGTATGTAATGCGTGCTACAATATAAATACTAATAAACAAACAACAATTATATAACTTTATAACTTTTATTCAAACGCAATTTATGTTGTTGGAGATAGTTCTGTAAGTATCCGAAGACACTGATTGTAGTAAGATAGTATATTGATTGTCTCAGGATACAAAAGATATTTGAAACGATTTTGTAATCAATTTTCGGAAGATTTCCTTGATTAAAGTTAATTGTTTGAGCAATTGTTTTTAATTATTCTTCTCAATTTTTCAGTAAATACCAAAATTTTCGGAAGATTTTCTTAATTCGAGTTGATTTGTAAAATATTTGTTTTTAATTATTCTTCTCAATTGTCCGGTCAAATATTAAAATTCTGTGGCTTTAGTTTTGTAATTTTTTTATTGATTTTTTTTGAATTTTCAATTTACTATAGAGAATTGCTATATAGATCCTTTTGTTGGATCTCGGGGGCCGTTACTCGAATTGAGTTAAATAGTGTAATTTATAATTGCATTAAAAAAATTATGCATAAAACATAAATATTATATTCAATGTAATAAAAACTTACATTATAGCATTTGTTGGGATCACATTTTACATCAAAGTTCTTGCTTTTCCAACATGGAATGTGCATTTTCTTATGTCCACATGAACATTTTAAAGTGATTTTTGATTTGCATTGCACTTCAAAATCATCACAATCACCCGGATGACAATTTTTTGGGCATTGATGGCCACATGATTTTGTAAGCATGCGATTACATCTCGATGGGCATGATAACATTTCCGGTGGAGGATTTGGTCCCAAATTACATTCGATATGTAAATCTAAAGCACCGCAATAGCATTTATAGCTAACATATCGAGTGCATGGCGGGCAGGGACCTTTGTGACATTTGATTTTAGAACAAGGATGTTCACATGAATGGTTTTGATTTGGTTTGGTACACAGTCGATTACAGGTTTCTTCACAGTAAGGACTAGCATTTATTACCTAGAGTTAAATTTATTAAAATAAGTAAAGAGTTTATTCAGTTATCTAATATTATCTTTTTTAGTAAAAAACCCGCTATTTAAATGATTAGTATTTTAAATAAACTGATCAGTATTTTTTTATTTAAATTATCAGTATTTTAATTAAATTGATCAATATTTTAATTAAATTGATCAGTATTTTAATTATATGCCAAGTAAATGATTTATGTTATTATGATCTTATAATTAAATAAATAATTGGATACTATATTTCAACAATATTTAAAATGGATTCAAATATTCCAAATTACTTTTCGGATTCAGAGAATGACGTTACAAATCAACCTAGCAAGAGAAGTGCGAAAAGAAATCGCAATTGGATAAATGAAAGAACTTTTAAAAGCAAACAAGATGCAATGAATTTTATTAACAGTGAAGATACGTGGAGTTTACATTTTTTAAATAACACTGAAGATGGTAATAAAACATATTTTAGATGCAACAAAGTTAAACAAGTACCAATAGGAAAAAAACTTAAAAGAGGAAGGCCAAATAAGTCAACAATATTTTTTAAGCATGAAAGTTTGTCTATCTAATTATTTATCTATCTATTACTTTAGTTAAAAATGTGAAAAATATTCCATTCATCCTTTTTAATTTTCTTTAAAATACTAATCATTTTATTTAAAATACCAATCATTTAATAAATCCTGTAAAAACGCATCACTTTAGAAATGTAATTAATGAGTCAATTTATTTAAAATATACTACATATATATATATATATATATATATATATATATATATATAAATTAGATTCTCCAAAAAAATTATAAATTTTGTTTTCCCAATCTCAAACCTATAAAAATATATAAAAGTCGAAATCAAATAAAATCTTAATAAAATTTTCACAAAATTGTGTTTAATAATATTAATCAATTCCTTCAGTCGATAGTGATCAAGAACTTCTACCTGATGATGATAGGAAAACTGTCGAAATATATCGTAAAATGAATTTCATTGCCGTGTTCGTGTAATTATTTATATAAAATTTTCATCAACATAATCTTTGTTTCTCGTTTTTATACACATTTACTTTCTATAAGTTTCGAAGTGCTGATAGTTGGTGCATAAATAGTTCCTTGTGGGTTGGTTTTTTGTAGAATCCGTAGGATAAAGTATCTACTTCTATTTTAATTTTTGGATATTAAATCTGGATATTCTATTTCAAACTAAATTTTTTCCGCTTCCTTTCTGCTCTTGGTCGTGATAAAGATATCATATAATGTCTTGCGTGGAAACCGATGGATCGTATGGTCTTCAGTGTCTGTCGTTCGAAGTTATCCATAAAGATAATTGCTAGAAATCCTGAGATGCTAGAACTCATTACCAGACCTTTAACTTGTTTATATATCTATTGTTCAAAAGTTAAATAGGTGTTTTCGAGGATAACAGTAAGAAGTTTAATGATATTCTCGGTATTGATTGCTCTTAATTTCATTTCTAAACCTTTAATAGCATCTTTTGGATCATTTTAATATCATTTTAATATTATCATTTAATCTATTAAACAAATTTGACTATGAATCGGTATCAATGTTTTTTTTGATATTCACGAATTTTCGACACAGCCTTTTTCAAACGATTTTGATTTAAAAAAATTCTTATAATATCATTTAATTGTTTTTATTTATTATTCTTGTAAATATATTTATTAATCTTGTCAATGTATTTATTAATCTTGTCAATATATTATTAATCTTGTCAATGTATTTATTAATCTTGTCAATATATTTATTAATCTTGTCAATATATTTATTAATCTTGTCAATGTATTTATTAATCTTGTCAATATATTAAATTATATTATCAATATATTTATTAATTTTGTTAATATATTTAATAATCTTATCAATTTGTTTAATATTCTTGTTAATATAATAAGATATATCAAATTACTGGATATTTTAAAAAATATGACATGGAATATCTCTTAGAATCGTTTGCACATTAAGAATTTCTTCAAAGTACTGGTCACATTAATCAAAAATTATGGGGATAAAGAATAGGGAATAAATAAACGGGTTTCGGTATAAATACAAAATTGTTCTTCAAAAGTCTCCTGATCAAATGTATCAAGATTTCTTAGACCCGAATCCGAATAAATTTTCAATTCAAGTAAATTTTCAATTATAAATAACTTATTTTTATGCAATATATAAAAATTGGTTATTAATTTTTGGGAGTCATTTTTACCCGAGTTAATTTAAATGAATTTTTACTGTGATTATCACTATGAGGTGTTGCAACTTTGAAAATAATTTATATAATTGAAATTTGTTTTCTGAGCAACCAATGTAAAATAACATTAAATTAATACAATAAATTATTATTTTAAAGAATTTTAAATATTAAAAATTAAAATTGTATTTATTAAAAAACTTGACTATGAATCAGTAAAGATATCGATGTTTTTTGATATTCAAAGTGAAGTCAATATAGCAATATTTTCACTTTCCTTGTTTCTCATTTGTTTTTTCTAAAAATCATTATTTTTTATTTATTTGTTAGGAATTTCCTGTACAGCTTTTATCAAGTGCAAATAAAAGTATTGATCTAGTAACTAGATTCTAGTTCGATAAGAAATGAAGAGAATGGAAATTGAAGGGAAAATAGATCATTAGTGTAAATAAAAAAAAAGATTTTACTAGTAATATAAATTAAATTCATTTGATGTGAATAAAATGTTTTATACTTACTTTAACAGCTTCATTCAATACTTGATTTGGACATTTCTCATCCGAAGTCTGATGGCATTCCAATGAGCAAAAATGATTTTCACATGCCAATAACCGTCCACATTCTCTTCCGCATGAAGCATATTTCAATGGCCGGTAGCAATCATAAAATATCAGCTGAAACATGTATGGGGCCATCATTATGTTATAAGTCAGCAAATATCAGAGTAATGCTCAAAATAAATTAAAATCATTGTCAGTTGACTCCAATTATTGGAAATGCCGTTTATGGTTTCTTTTATTTAAGTTGCGAAATAGTGTATTTTATCTACTTCAATCGTAAAAATGACAGTTAATCGAAAAAAATTGCGCATTTGATATAGAAATTTCGATTTAAAGTGGCCAGCCGTCCGAATACTCGGTTGAACATGTTTGATCATATCAATATTGACATTAAAATAACCATGATTTTTATAAAATTAAGCGGTTCAATATAAATTAATTTAATTATAAATTAATTATAAAACATAAATTAATTAAATATAAATAAAATCAATAGATATTAAATATTAATTATTTAAACTTAGATTCAATATAACTTCAACATAAGTAAATTCAATATAAATAAAATCAATAAATATTCAAAATAAAATAAATTCAATATAAATTCAACATAAGTAAATTCAATATAAATAAAATCAATAAATATTCAAAATAAATAAAATCAATATATATCCAATATCAATAAAATCAATATATATTCAATATAAATTAATCCGGTAAAAATGCAATGTAAATTTATTTAATATTTACAAATTATATATAAATTAAAATTGTGTGATCAAATATATTTCCATAAAAGATAAAAGTCGATTATTTGATTAAAAAAAGTTGGGAACAAATGTATCGAATTTTTAAGAGACTGAAAAACAAAATAATTTAGGTATATTTAAAATTATATTATTTAGAATTTGTTTTACAAGAGACTGAAATACTGGAAACCCTCGAGTAACGCCGTTAATTGGTTCCTTGCTATTCAAAACTCTATATTCTACGAAACTTGGAATTTTTAAAAGAAATTAAACTTTTGCAAGTTATGTAATCAAATTATGTAACCATTGTTATAAAAATAAGCAAAAAGACTTTAGAAACGTCGTTCAAGTATTGCTTTATTTTAGGGTTGCCTTTCAATAGTTTATCCAATATAATTCCATTGAGTAATACTAAAAAATCTCACCTGATGGGCACCGAAACAAATAATTGACAACGGAAATTTACATGGCGGACAAGGCTGAGCTACGAATATGATTTTGCCGTCTTCCGTTGCTTCCCATGGTCCAGCTAATTTAGATTTATCCAAACGAACTGTTGTTTTCACTGAATCATGACAGATCTTTGGACAATCATGTCCGCAATCGAATTTCGTACCGCATTTTTGTTTACAAGGTGGGCATTCTGTATTCTCTGAAAACGACAACAAATCCCAATACCAAGCAGAGGCGTGAAAATTTACTCGAATGACATTTATGAAGATTAGCATGACGGCATTTTGAAGAGATTGGACAATTTTTAGTGCAAGTCTTTTCCAGGTGTTCGCGAATCTTTTCAATTTTTGCCCCACATGCTACTTTTTTAACATTTGCTCCACATGAACACGATACCTGTATACCATTCATTGATAACTATGTTACTATTCAATTTTAGACAAATTTAATATTTATTTTACTGAACAAAATGTTGATAAATTTATTTTTGTTCAATATAAATTCAATGTAAATAAATTCAATATAAATTCAATATAAATAAATTCGATATAAATTCAATATAAATAAATTTAATAGAAATTCAATAGAAATTGTATGTATTGATTGTTGTATTAAATTAAATAATTAATAAAAAATTTTTAAATTATTAAATGCTAAAATTTTAAAAAAATAATATATTAATTTAAGTATAATTTTTTTTTAAATAATTAAATGTTTTTATAAAATAAAAAAATTTTTTATATATAATTAATAAATTTGTTTAAAATCCTTAATTTAATGAGTTATTATATCCCACCTGATAATGACAGGAAAACTGTCGAAATATATCGTGAAAAGAATGTTTGATTGACGTTATCTTATAAATAAATAAATTCAATATAAATTCAATATAAATAAATTTAATAGAAATTAAATAGAAATTAAATAGAAATTAAATAGAAATAAAATAGAAATAAATTCAATATAAATAGATTCAACATGGAAAAGGTGAAACATTTTTTCCCTTCATATTTTCCAGATTTAACTCTACCAGATTTAACTCTACCAGATTTCTTGTTATGGGATCATGTGAAAATAAATGTTTATTCAACCAAACGTATTTTTAAAAGTCAACTGGCATAAAAGTTTTGAAGATAATTAGATCGAATAAGTTTATTTTAAAGTCTTTCGAGGATCTTGCAATATTTCAATGGAAATCGTTTTACTCTCAAAGATCCTGTGTGTCCAACTGTGGGATTTAAAGGTCATTGATTTTTTTGTAATGAACTTTAATCGACTATTATATTTACATAATTTATTCTAGTGGACTTTAATTGTCAGGTTTAGGCACAAATCCGTTGGTTTTTTATCCAATCATTTATTAAAAACAAAAATAAAGACATATCAAGGACATGTCGCGTATTTGGTTTAAAAGCGAGCGGGAAAGGTATTAATTTGACGAAGAGAGGTCCAGAGTTTAACAATGCGTGATTGGATGTTGTCATGCTGTTTAATCATTCAAACTTGGTGATAAGGTTGTTGCTGAATAACCTCGTTCAAACGGAGTAATTTGACAAATTAAAAGTGTAAGTCGATTGTCTGATTCTACATAAGCATCGAGTTGCAAGGATGAAGATCGTGCTTGATATTTCTCGTTGGTTACTCTTACCTGCCCGCACGCTCCTACTTTTGCTTAAAATTTATTTGAAAGCACCATTTTACCATCGTTAGTGACAATGAGATACATGAACATTTATTTGTGTCCATGAGTGCCCCTGTGCTGCGTAAGGAAATGTGCCGCGTTTTCTATTGACCATTGACCCGCTCGCATCTTTTGAAATGTGTGCACCAACAAATGGCCTTCTGAATGCCATTCATTTGCTCAGCTAGCTCCGGGTTCATTTTCATTTAAAAGAGTGTTCAAACAGTTCTCGTTGATGTCGAAATTGCTGCCATTAAATTTTCTGAACCATTTCTGTATTGGCGTATTCTCTGTACACCGCTGCGTCCCGGTGCTTAAAGACCACGATTGAAAGTAAAAAAGCAAGCTACATGAAATTCCATCATTAGGGATGAAAATAAAGAAAAGGTTTAGAGAAAAACAATGACAACATTCTTGTAGAATAAAGAATTTGCTTTCTAAACACATACAACAAACACTTCTCCAAACATCCGGAAAAAAGGCAGCAAAAATGCAACTACAAAAAACGAACGGGCTTATATTTCAACATAATCTTATATTTGTACTTTTCTATTGAATTTTTAAAAGGAACTTGATTTAATTATTATATTTGCAATTTTGTATTATTTTTTTGGAATTACATATAAATTAGTATATTTGCACTTTTTTATTGATTTTTTGGAATTACATATAAATTAGTATATTTACACTTTTTATTGATTTTTCGGAATTACATATAAATTAGTATATTTACACTTTTCATTGATTTTTTTGAAATTACACATAAATTAGTATATTTACACTTTTTTATTAATTTTTTGGAATTATATATAAATTAGTATATTTACACTTTTTTATTGATTTTTTGGAATTATATATAAATTAGTATATTTACACTTTTTTATTGATTTTTTGGAATTATATATAAATTAGTATATTTACACTTTTTTATTGATTTTTTGGAATTATATATAAATTAGTATATTTACACTTTTTTATAGATCTTTTGGAATTATATATAAGAATATATTTACACTTTTTATTGATTTTTTGAAATTACATATAAATTAGTATATTTGCACCTTTTTATTGATTTTTTGGAATTATATATAAATTAGTATATTTGCACTTTTTATTGATTTTTTGGAATTATATATAAATTAGTATATTTGCACCTTTTTATTGATTTTTTGGAATTATATATAAATTAGTATATTTGCACTTTTTCATTGATTTTTTGGAATTACATAAATTAGTATATTGCATATTTTATTGATATTTTGGAAGAAACTTTATTTAATTATCATATTTGCACTTTTTATTGATTTTCAATATTATATCATAATTTAACGTCATATTGATTATTCAGACACGTTCTACTTAACCCGGTCCCGGAATTATTAACACTGGCTCATAAATTAAATACAATCTCATCTTACATCGACAGTTTTTTGACAAGGATAACATGGTCCGGAATGACACCGTAATTGGCATCGGTGTTTCCTGCAGCTGAGAGTGTTATTGCATATTAGTTCACATGGAGCACATCCTGAATTCGGATCACAGCAGCGACGTTTGCATTGATGCTTGTTACAACTTTTCCAGCGGATGCACTTTGTATTGCACGTGAGCTTCTTGTGACAAACTGTCTAAATTCCCAATTGAAATACGTTGAAAATGGACAATGTATAGATTTTACCATGGATATGGTAGCACCACATCGACAGTTTTTGCTGACCATCTGACGACATGTGCTACAGTCACCTAAATGGCACTTATCGGTGCACCTGTGGATGTCACATTCGAGTAACTTATTGCAAGTATCCTTGCAAGTCATTTGCCGATACCCATCACCGGAATTCAATGCACCCAAACTCATTTTGCCACAGCAACATTTATTCAACAGTGACTTATCGATTTTTTTACAACTCTAAAGAAATAATAGACTCAATAAAACCAAAAATAAACAAATTGTCAAAATTAACAAAACATATTTGGTAATCTATGATAAGTTTTTGATAAGCAAATTATAATAAAGTAATTTACAGTTATTAATGTTTGATACAATTTTTAATGACATCAACACGGCTTAATTTCGAATGGAATGGCTTTCTGGTTTTTCTTAGACATTGACATTTATAATCTCTTGTGATGTAAACATGTAAAATAATGTTTTATAAAATCTTATTTTTTGTCAACTTTGATCTGTTTACTTTTGTTGATGATATTATAATTATTTTCATTCGGGTCAAATATCATAAAATTGTATTTAAAAGACAGAAACAACCCTAATAGAAGTATCAATAGTAATGATGTTGTTGCGGTTACCGTTACAACTGCGGATTTCAGTTTGCTGACAAATGAGAAATATGGAAGACATGTTAACAAAGTAGAAAGCGGATGGTCGTGAATCAAGAAATCAATTATAAGATCAGAGATCAAGGTCAATTAGTTGGTCCGATATAAAAGGTCAATTACACCAAACATCGCTGAGATACGTTTCTTATAATATAAGAAAAAAATCAATATTAATTATAGAAACATACATACTTTGAATTTACGCTGATTTTCTCATTAATAGTGTAATGAGATACATCTTTCACTATAGAAATCTAAAAAGTGGAAGAAAATTAAATACTATACAAGTAGAAGGATATGAGGAGCCGGGAACAAAGACATATACCCCCGTCCCACCCCCTTTTTTAAGGTCAAATTTTAAACAAAGACATATTTCGTAACAAAGACATATGGCTCATCATTTTGAACAAAGATATATTATGTAACAAAGACATTTTAACGAACAAAACAATATGACGTAACAAAGACATTTAACGGAACAAAGACTCATCATATTTCCAAAGGTCAAATAAAGTCAGACCTTCAACCAAGGGTATCATTCGAAAGGTCTTGAAGATCTATGTCCAATGGTCATATTGTCAAAGGTCTAAGGTGTAAAACCTTCAGGGGTCAAAAACCTTCGAATTTTTTCAAGCCTTTTTCAAAAGACATACATCATTCGAAAGGTATGTGATAGGCGAATATGATGGTCATAACGTCGAAGATGTATGGTGTATCCTTAACATTCAAAGAGTCAAAAACCTTCGAATATTTTCAAACTTTATAATATATACATCTTTCGATAGGTATTTGAGAGGCGAATATGATGGTCATATCCTCGAAAGTTTACGGTGGTTCAATAACCTCTAAAGGTGTTCAAACTTAATTGTTCAAATCTTAAAAGTTATATTTCAAACAAAAGGTATTTGTGATGTAAGTATCATGGTCATACTTCCAAAGGTTTATGAAGAGTCCTGAACCTATAAAAACCTTCAAGGGGTTCAGATTTTTTAAAACTTTATAATATGTATATCAAACAAAAGGTAATTCAAAGGCCTATTACGTGCACTACGTAAAAATTATTTTTCAAAATTAAATATCATTATTAGATTTAAAGTTATTAACACTCGCGGGAGATGTTATTATTATTATTATTATTATTATTATTATTATTATTATTATTATTATTATTATTATTATTATTATTATTATTATTATTATTATTATCAAAATTATTATTACATTTAAAATATTCTAATTATTCACGAATTTCTGATAAATATGATCAATTTCTCACTTAATATACATGTGCCTTAATTTACAAAAAAATGTATACCCTTGCAACATGTTGAATGTGAGCAGTACCCTTGCGAGCATTACCCATAGGGGGAACAAAATATCTTGTCGAATGAACTCGGAGTATATATAAGAACTTATTACCCCTTTTGTAAGAGCTCCCAAAATATATGTTAATATGAAAAACATGGACGATATGTGTTTCATCTATAGTATTTTACCTATTATAAAATATGATGAGGTTAGTAGATATGCCAGAGATAGATAATCTAGATATAATCCATCAGATCTTGTCTTTAACTCTTCTGATTTTATAATGAAATTGTGCAATATCCCGAAATTTGAGGCTAAAAACCTGGATATGCGATTAATGTTCTTTTGTATGATGAATTTGACTTAATAAATGTTAAATATAAGGAAATATTGAAACATTCTTTTGTAGATGTCATACATATGTCTAAAGTTGTAAGTGGAATTCCCATTAATTTAATGGAACAAAGAAAATAATAGAATTCACTTAGAAACAGCTGGAAGAATTCACGACTCAGACTCATTGCTACCTTTGCAAAAAGATTATCAATAAACTTGTTCGAGATCATGATCATTTTACAGGTCAATATCTCGGAGCCGCATGTCAAGATTGTAATTTGGCTAGAAGAATCAATCCGTCTTTACCTGTTGTTTTTCACAACCTCCATGGATATTTTAATATGGATATGACATTCATCACATATTAAAATATGCAATTGCAAAATTTCCAGATTGGAATTTAAATGTTATTACTCAATCAACAGAAAAGTTTCTTACGCTTACAGCAACATCAAAAGGAAGATATGATTCATTGATTCATTGCAATTTTTAAATAGCAGTTTGGCAAAAAAACTTGCCGAGTCTTCGACTTACTTCAGAGATTTCCAATAACAGAATTACCACCGATTTGGGAGGGAGTTAGTCAAGAAGATTACTCGATAATTTTTATAACAATTTTCAATTCTAAAAAGTTGCTGAATTACTTATTGCCTCTCACACACACTTTCAGAGTAAAATACATATTATTTCATAAATTTAAACTAAATAAGATGCATTTTCTTTAAAATATTTGATTTTGTCCTTATTTATTACCCCTTACACCAATTCACGCACACAATCACTTTAGATCTCGCTTAGAAATATTTTTTCTACCCTTAAGGTGTATAATACAAAGACATGAACAATACAAATACCATTTGAACAAAGGCATGCAAATCAAGTGAATATGATTGAAAAAGTGAAATAAATCAATAAATCAACGTATTTTGATATTGAAAAAGTGAAATTAATTAATAATGATTTAAAATTTGATCCGCAAGTGAAATAATTGAATTCAAATGAAAATAATCATTATAAATTGAAAAAAATGAGTGAAAACGTGAAAAATATAAAACTGTTTAAACAAATTATCTGTGAAAATAGAGATAATTACCCCAGGTTTGATACTGTGTTCAAATGGATATTATGTTATGTTTCGAGAGTATTTGTGGGGCTCATATTTGGTAGTATTATGTTTAAGAGCAATCCATATTGTGTAGCATCCCCGGCCCTGGATATAGCATCATTCGTTACCGAAAGCGTTACCTTGCCTTTAATAAAGGTACTGAATGAAGTGGCAATAAAACATGCAGAAACACATCTCGAGTTTTAATTAGGGAATGAAAGGACAGAAAACATTTGATAGGTATTATAGGCATGGCCGTAACAAGGCATTATTGCGCCCTGTGCGGTTCATATATCTGGCGCCCCTAAAATCCGAATTCAAATCAGCCTACTATAATAATTATAATATTCACGTTGAGATTGTTAACTATGTATTCATATCCAGCTATTATAATATGTGTTAAAATTCTGTTGCTAATTGAAAAAATGACAGCAGCCCATTTTGTGGACTAACATTTTTCAAAATACACACCTACGAAGGCACGCTAATGGACCAGTCCAATCAGCAATGTTAATATAGGCTCTGCTAGGGCGTCGTTTTGCAGGCCATTTGATAATTTATTTTATTTATATTTTGTTATTTTTTGGTAACATTAAAAAAATGTTACATTCCAATTTTGCGCCCCTTTCAGATGTGCGCCCAGTGCGACTGCACCGCTCGCACCACCCTTGTTATGGCCCTGATAATAGGAATACAAAAATAAATCCTTTTTAATAGTTTGTCTTATTTTCTTATTGGCGAAGAAATATCGATTTATTTCCAATTTTTCCAGCCTGTTAAGCATGGATGGCGCATTAGATATCGCTGATTGGTCAAATTTATTCAATGACGGCCATGGGGAACACGTAAGCATTTTATAAGCATTTTATTAACTCGTTTATCGTACTCGGCTACCATTGACCTAAAACTCAGTTCGGTAAAACTGAAATTAAAACTGATTTATTGAAATTGATTATGGAAAACATTACTGCCTATTTTCAACCAATCAAAACCAAATGTTGCCAATGAATTATAATCTAATAATATAAACCAATTAACAAACAGTCTCCTTGACCAATCATATTCAAATAGACAATTGCAACAGTTAGTTATTAATTATCTGTGGAGTTCTTATTGGATGCGTTAGCAGTATCCCATAGTTATCAATTTGTTTTTATTTTATTTTAATAAATAAACAATTTTTAAATTATTATATTTGAATTTATCATTAAAATGTATACGAAAAATTACCTTTGAACATTGCCAATCTTCACCGCATGCGACAGTCTTAATTTTATCTCCACATATGCACGGTTTATCAATAATCCGCTGGCAAGGTCCACAATTAGCATGGCATATTTCTTCACAAATATGTATTCCACAACTCGCCTGTTTATCACAAACGTTTCCACATGACCAATATCGTTGACTGCATCTGTATCATTTGTTAATATTCATTACTTTTTAATATATTAAATCAACCTAATAGCACTCTTATTTTGTTTGCCACAGTGACAAGTAACATTGGTCAACATTTTTGGACATGGTGGACATGGTCCACGATGACACAATTCCAAGCATATATCTCCACAGTATGGCTGCAAAAATTTACCACATTTCTCACCACAAGTATGAGGTTGTTGCCAATGATTAGTTTTAGGATCAGCTACCTTACTTTATAATAAAAGTTATTTTCTTCGGATTATTTTTTACTTTTCCACAATAACAATAATATCGATTTGGTGCTTCTTCATTTGTATACTCATTACGACATTTTGGACAGGACCAATGATCCACTTCACTGATCAATTGATTTACTCGATTCAGTGCATTCGTGTATCCCTCAGACAAATTCATACTATCTTGTTCTTCAATTAGAGTTCTTCGCTTACTACTACGATATTGAGATATCCAATCATTTATGCAAACCAGATGGTACTCGCAAAAGCAAGTAGTGCAATTCCATATCTGTTATAAAGGAAATTATTTCATTATTATACAGGTGATACAACATTACCGCATCAATACTCGAAATATTTTCTAAACAAATTATGCATATGTCATCAAATTCCATTTCAAGACACTTAAGAATTTAAAAATTTAAAAATTATTATTAATTATTCAAAGAAAATTAATAAATGCTAATATTATCTGGTATCACTGGTTATAAATTATTCATAAAATTTAAATTTTGAAATTGAAAATTATTATTATTAAAAATTTCGCGTGGAATATATAAAATAGAAAAACAAAGTTTTTGAAAAATGAATGTATAAATTTTTTCGTTTTAAATTATGATTAGTTTCGGTAAATGTTGATGTCGCAAATAAAGAAAATTTTCCATTTTAATCTAAATAGTTATACAAAATTAAGAAAATGTAAAAAGACGAAAATTGTTCTCAAGATAGAAATTATGATAACAAATGTTCAATATAAATAAATTATGGTTTATTTGGAATAATTGGTAGAAATGCGCATTTAAGTTAGGCTAAATTAAATTATTTTATATTAATTTTTACAAGTTTGCAGTAATTCATTAACATTATTCTTAACATCATATTAACATCATACATCAGCTGGTTTAGGTATATAAAGATTACAAAGTTTAAAGTTTTCAATTGACATTATATTTATTAAAAAATTGACTATGAATCAGTAAAGATATCAATGTATTTTTCGTACACAACAATGTTAACACGCAACTATGTTGTGATTTGGTCCTTCTTAGTTGATGAGGAATTGTTGTCATTGGAAATTATCGGTTCGTGGGAATTAGTTCGATTCACATCTTTCGTAATCTCAATCTTGTTTGCTCTACCATAATTGTATTCATCTGCATCGATAATCAGCGGAGTGACTGATGAAGGATTTTCTTTAATTCTTCTAACAACTTGTTGATGGTTTTCGTCACGAACATTGAAGCAGTTTAGTTCAATGAAAGAATCGTTTGTTAACAGTCCGGCTTGGAATGCTGGAGAATTCGCTTCGAAGTGACCGATAAATTGACCGGGTGTATTGGCTTCTGAGGGTAAATTAAATCCATAGCCTTCAAAATCATTTCTTTTCAGAAGAGTGTGCAATCGGCATACAACAGAATGGTTTGTTTAGTATAAATTCGAAACACCCATAAAATTTTCTATTGATGGTTTATATGTTGATATGAATGAGTTCAGCTTAATAACTTCAAAAATTCCATGTCATTTGATAGAAATCTATTTGTTACATCATCTTCTATAATAGTTTCTATTCCAGATTTGACAGAGTAAGAAGGATCAGTTGGTCTAGTGCAGGGATCGGCAACCTACGGCACGCGTGCCAAACTTGGCATGCGAAGCCTTTTTAATTGGCACACGAAGTGATTTATTAAATTTACTAATAATGATAAAAATAATGATAAAAAAATTTTAATCATTAAATAGTAAATAAGTTTAGTTGATTTCATTTTTACTGCCATATTATTTACTCAAATATTAAACTTGTTCTATTATTTATATACCCATTATGGCGTGTTCCAAAAAAATGAAGTTTGATATTCGCCAATTTCAGTCTTCTTGGATAACAGATTACGGGTTTATTTTAAAAAATGATCGTACTATTTGCACCTTATGTTTGGAAACTGTTGTAACCAGAACGTCAAGTGTAAAGCATCACTTTGAAACAAAAAACAAAGGATCCTTCAAGTGTGAGGCAGAAAAAAATGAATCTATTAAAATTGATGTGGCTCGCTATGAGAAGCAAACAAACGTTTTTGTAAACATGATCGGTAGAAAAAATGAAGCGACTGAAGCTAGCTACAAAATCTCACAGTGTATTGCAAATTTCGGAAAGCCATTTACAGACAGTGATTATATTAAAGAGATTTTCCTCAAGTGCCCTGAAGTGCTGTTTGATGATCTTCCCAATAGAAACAGAATTATTTCAGGGATAAAAGAAATACCTACTTCTGCTGGGACGGTTGAGAGACGCATTACAGAAATGGGTCAGAATATGAAAAAATAGCACACTGGTGCGTTAAGGAAAGCTAGCGTCATGAGTGTGGCACTTGATGAGAGTGTTGATATAGACGGGATACCACGTTTGACAATTGTAATTAGACACAGTGATACTGAAATGCGTGAGGAATTATGTTGTCTCGAATCTATGCATGGTAATACAACGGGACAAGATATTTTAAAAACGTTTATCGATCATTTTGAAGATAGAAAAATTGACATCAAGAAGATATTTTGTGTTCCGACAGATGGTGCTCCTGCCATGGTAGGTAGGATAGATGGATTTGTCAATTTACTTGAAGAAAAAATTGGCCACCCCATTTTAAAGTTTCATTGTATTGTTGAGCTAGAACCGAGAATCGAGAGCTTGTTTCAATGAATCAAAAATATATAACATAAAAATCGCACCAAGTTAAATTAAAACACCAATCAATACAAATTAAAGTACATAACACATTGATGATGAATAAGACCCGGGTAATAAAATAAAGGAACGCAAATAAAGGTCGCAATCACTAACACCATTAGGAGAAATATCGCATTCGGAATATCTAACAACTAAAGATTAAAATAATAATAATTAAATATGGGTAATAAATTAATTAATAATATGGAAGATTTTTAAATATATAAATGAAAAATTTAAAATAAAATATCTAGTAAACGGATAAAATGATAAAAAGAATAATAAAAGTAGTGAAATTAGATAAACCATACAATTTATAAAACTAAATTGTTTAATGAAAACTAAAAATAAAACCAATAAAATTATTTAGATTATAAAATTTATCAGACCAAATTGTTTAAATCAATGAAACTAAAGTAAAACTAACTAAACTTATTTAAATTATAAAAACTTGTAAGACTAAATTAAAATTACCAAAAACTATTTAAATTATAGAATTATAAAAATAAATCTTAGAAATTAATAAAAATTAGAATTTTCATTAATTAAATTAATTAAATTAAAAAATAAACAATTGCACATATTCTTGCATGCATGCAAAAATTAATCAGAATTGCCTCGCATTCTAATTGGATATAATAGCAGAGAATGTGTGGGCGTATAATTCAATCAGTATAAATACTGAGAGAAATTTCATATTTAGAAACTGGTTAACTGAAAATCGCTATAATAGACAATTCAAATCTCGGAGCTCTCGATTGTCAGTTTATGCATGCGTGGTAAGGTAAATTTGATTTTTGTTAATTTTATATTAATGATAAATTTATATGAAATAATATGTAATTTTTAGGATTTAGTAATTGAATTTGTTTGGCTAATTTTGTGCCTGTTCATTTTAATTTTAACTTTGAAAAATATTTTAATAGGAGTTGGGTAAGATGAGTTTGATTTTATTATATGATGTAAAATGTAATTTGTAGGATTTGTTGGGTTTTGGATTATTTCAAGTCGGTTCTCTCTGACTCCTGTGTTCTTTAAATCAAAACAATGAACGACCCAACGTATATTGAAACAACAGGTTCACAATTTATTATCACGCTACAATTACCAATCAAAGTTTTATACGATTCTCCGCTTGGCGTTGATGCTTTGCAAACAAATAATATTCACCTTTTAATCCTTTAGATTCTCTCTCGATTCACGTTTTCCTCGGTTCCTGTTTGGTTTGATTCCTTTTCACCTTTTCGTATTCTTAATTCTATTTCTTCTTTTCCCTACTTCCCTAAATTCGTTTTTACCTCTCGACTATTCTCGATTCTTCTTACCCTACCTGAGGCAAAATGCCGATTTTCTCTGATTTTCCCTTTGCTTATATACTCGACAGATATGGTCGACAGATGTTTCGCCAGTTGGGTCCATAGAGTTAGGGGATATAGATAGGAATATGAAAAGGTTGGAGAGGGTAAAGTCAATTTACGATAGTTTAGGGCCTTATTTAGAGTTAGACAGTATAGGACGGCTCAGTCACTTTTATTTTCATAGATATTTCTGAGTTAGAAGAAATAATAGGATAGTTATGACCAGTTGTCGGTAGATGAAGTAGGTTTAGGCAATCTTAAAGAAACTACAAATAGTTAAGATATCCGATAGTTCAGGATTAGAAATACAGGCAGATCCCTGCTCAAATTTTTATGGAAAGTGTGGAAACATGTTTATTAACTTGGGAATAAGGGCAGATTACTACTCAAATTTTTGAAAAATATAGTTACATTGGTTACAAGAACCGCCGAAAATATGGAACGACATTTATCGACTGGGAAATAAATTATCGACAAATATTATAGAAAACCCATAATGAATTAGGATAGGAAAATAAAGGAAAATAAACATCCAGAAACGAGGACCACAGCTGAATAAAATAGAAAAGTAGAAATAGAAAATGATTAATGACGTAAGACCTTCTAATTCTATTTCTTCTTTTCCCTACTTTCCCTAATTTGTTTCTGTCTTTTCCTACGCTCTGATTCTTCGAACCTTAGCTAAGGCAAAGTGCCGATTTTTTCTGATTTTCCCTTTCCTTAAATACTCCTCGAAATCAGGATGACAAATGGTTATTGCCGAGCCAATCTTTCATTTGACATTTGCTCCCACGTATTTGCTTCGGCTGTCACCCATAATAGTCCAACGAATCCAGATAATTAATGGCCCTTCCGGTCTTCCTACGCGCGCTATCTTCTCCTTGCTATTTTCCCATTAATCATTGTGTCAAGCTAATGGGCCCAAATCTTCCTTCTGTTTGCTTTTCTTCTTGTTTACCCAGCTCGGGTTTCCTTTATCTCTCGGGTTCTCCATTGGCTCGGGTTTCCCATTAGCTCGGGTTTTCCATTAGCCAATTAATTAATTAATTAACGTTTTCTGTTTTCATACATTTTAATGCTTTTCGACCCTTCCTAACCATTTTCTGATAAATCCCTAATCATCATCTTGTTGACCATTAGCTAATCTATACCTGTCCCGTTTTTCCCATTCGATTTCGATGATTTTTCCATTTATTGATTTTTCTCGGATTTCCGGATTCTTGCCTTTTGTAATTGCTTTTGGCATTTTCTAATACTGTTTCCATCACATTTTCCTTTACTATCAATTCTGTGCATGATCCTGCTTTTATTTGTCTTTTCTCTTCACTTATTAACCTAAATTTCATTTTAATTTACAGACCTCAACAGTATTGAGAACTTCGATTTCTTTGTCTTTGAATGGATGAGTATTGAAGATTTTGAGATGCAATTAATCGATTTCAAAGTATCTTCATTATGGGTAAATAAATTTGCAGAGCTACGAAAAAGTTTGGAAAATTCTACCAACAATTATGAGCAATCAAATTCAATCCTAAATTGTTGATCATCTCTCCCCGAAAAGTTTGACTGTCTCAAGAAAGTTGCATTTGCAATGCTTTTAGCCTTTGGTTCGACTTATATATGTGAACAAATATTTTCGCATATGAAGTTCATTATTAATCCCTATTGAAGTCGGCTTACTACAGATCACTCCGAAGCATGTGTCCAAATTAAAATCTCAAGATACGTTTCTGATATCCCAAACCTAAGCAAAGCCAAGCAAGGCCAAGGATCACACTAGACTAGATGATTAGAAGATGATTTGTTGATATGAAATATTTGTATATTAAAATGTAAATATTTTAATTTTGTTTTACATTAAATTTGAATATTCCAACAAGAAGTGTTTTTTGTACGTATCATTTAAAATTATGTAGTTGTCGCTTCTCGGCACGCGAAGAATAAAAAAATAAAATAATAAAAAATGGCACTCCAGTACTAAAAGGTTGCCGACCCCTAGTCTAGTGCTATCATTCGGATTAAAAACCATTGACGAATTGTAAATTTTATTCGACCTAAGTTCGGGAAGGGATTCACCAACTATACAAATGGCGCATTCTTTTGACACTTTAGACTGCATTTGACAAGTTTCTCCATTGTGAATATTTTCACTTTGCTGCATAAGACCTTCACTTCCAAATGGGCAGTTGAAGTATTCTGGTAAGCAGACTAATTTAACTTCTCTTTGTGAGACTAATTTAATTTTCAATTCAACTTTAAACAGATTATAAGCTTTGCGAGAAGAAACGATATTTTGAATTAAAGCTACTTCAGGCATTCTAAATTCTTCAATAAAAATTATTAGATATCAAAAATGAAATCAGTTGAAATATTTTGTATTTTCAAAAATAAATGTAATATACACAAATTAGCTTAATAATTCTTCAATTCGAATCTTTTATACAATTAACGAATATTTAAACAAGTTGTTTTTTTCTAAAGTAATAAAAAACATCAAAAAATGTAAAATCACTACAAACTAGTTGAATCAAAATATAAAAACCATCAATATTATAGTGATTATACAGCAAGTAAGGACGACCTTGTTCACCTGAAGTCCAAGCAGTATAACCAGGCGAATCGCAAGGTAGAAAACTATTATTGGGCCAATAGGTCAACCCAGTAAAGGAAAACCTGCGTGAACCCATTCTGAATGAACGTTTTACGAGTGTGGCAGGTAATCTGAGACGTCGGTTAGAATAAAAGCGGCATATATTATACAATAGATAGGATGAAGATTGTCATGGGGAGTTAGCATTGAGATTCCGCATAAATCAAAATAAGAACAAAAAATAAGATCCCTGCTAAAATGTTTAAGAGAACATTGAATAACATCGATCATTGTAGAAAATCTAAGATAATATTTTCGAAATGGGAAAATGGTGGATAGCTGTCCAGTCTTTTAATGTAACATTGAATACCATCAAGTAAAGAGGACTATAATTCAACGAAAAATGGGTGACAACAATCTAAGAAAGAGAAAGATAATGAAACACAACATAAGACTTTTTATTGGCAGTCATGAACCCGAAAATGAAAATCCAATGAGGAGTAGTTACAGTAGTGGAGCTTCTGCTCATTGATTTTCAGCTACTTTGTACATTACCGTCATGGTTGTTGTCATGGAAAAACTGATAGTAAAATCTAAATAATCTTGAAAGCGTTTAGGAAAAAGTCGATACCAAATATGTAAGTGACCCTAGAAAAATTAAATGACACACACTCTAAGCGCTAACACTCCGATCACCAAAAAACCTTGTAAACCCAGACACGGACAATTTGAAAGGAGGAAAATTGCGATCACGAAGATGGATCGTGAAGCCGGCCAAAAGAAATGTTGAAACATTATTATGGTGGGTTATCACTTGACCGTTTTGACCGCTCCAACCATTTACCTGGGTTTTTGGTTCGCACCTAATCCTACTTTTGGTCTAGCCCTTTTCGAGAAGAAAATTTTATTGGCCTGGTTCCCGAGGACAAAAATCCTGTACTTATCCTAGTTGCCACTTATAAAAGATGCTTAAATTGGCGTAGTTCTCGACAAAGTAAAACTCTTCGCCTTCTTATAAAATCACTCTATTATTACTATTGTTCAATAAATATTTTCCCATTTTGTAAATAATTTATAAAAATACAAATTCCCCATCTTGTGATAATTATTACTATTGTTTAAACGAGATATTTTAATTAATTTATTTAAAAATATATTTATCACCTAATGGTGATTCACAAATGCTCCACAAATTTTCAATTATTTCAGTAAATAATGCTGCTAAATTCAACCGCACAGGATGAAAAGTAGTAGTTCTCGATGTCATACTCAAGTTCTCTATCTTTCCTTTGGTCGTGGTTGTTGTCAGCGGTGTAACCATCGTCTGTTAGTTCCATCTAAATTTGTTGATTATAGTTTTAGACAACGGGTTATGACGTTCGCTTCCTTATTGTGTAAGTGAATTCAGTTCCCAACGGATTTCCTCTCCAATTTATTGTTTTAGCTATTATCAATGGTGATATTTTCTTGATGATGTTGATTGTCGTATTATTCGGTATAATTTCCCTCCATACGATGGCTTTACCTTTTAGAATTCAGCTGATAATTTATCTTTTGGGAAAGTTTTATTTTACTCCCCTTTGGGTAAGTAATGTGTGAGTTATATTTAGACAGTTTCCATTAGGTTATTTAATGTGACTGATTTACCGGCGTTGAATCTCCTAGCAGTTTTGGTTTTTGTTACTGGAACTCATCGTTATTCATTTCCTACACATGCAATATATTGCTTTCGTTCTCAGTGTGTCCTTAATTCATTTGATATTTTAGGAGTAGGTTTTAACTAAATTTACTTTAATTGTGGTTATTCTTATTATTTGTACTTGAGATTGTGGTTATTCTTATCATTTGTATTTGAGATTGTGGTTATTCTTATCATTTGTATTTGAATAAATTCGCTTTTTATTGTATTTGTTCTCATTATATGAATACTACTATTGAAAGTTTTAATTCTTCGTCGGGTATAACACGGAAATTTTCTCTGTCTTATTGAATATAACAGTTTTCGGAATTTTATGAGGGTGATATATAGGACGTCCAGGGTGGTTGGATTCTGGAGTTAAGGATCTTATCTTGTTAGTTTGTTGACGGCTGGGATTATTGGGTTGTTCAATCTTGCCCTGGCTGTGTTGGTTTGGAATTCTCCTAAGGTGGTTAGCAGGGTATCTGAAATTGGTTGGCCAACATGGGGGTTGTTTAACTTTAGATACCTTAATTTTTACGTCCCCGCGTTGAAGTAGGGGAGGTGTTGTTGTCAAAAACGGATCATTAAGAATTTTCCCAGCAATCTTAGGAGTGAAGGGGGACATCGATGCTAAAAATAGATTTTTAAGAATTTGTTGAATCCTCACCAGGAATTCTAGGAATAAGGGCGATGTTGTTGCTAAAACTAGAACGGATCAAATTTTTGTGATATCATTGGAGGGATGTGACGTTAGGACCAAATTTAGCATTAAGGGGAATCTCTAATCGATATTATTCCACATCAACGAATTAATAATAAATTAGCAATAAATTAAATGATAATGAATAATAGGAATTATAAGATGACCAATCCCTTATGGCCCAACCCTAACAGTATAAATATATCAAAAAGTATTAATCAATAAAGTTAAATTTTACTTTTTTTAATATTGATATCATTATTATGATCAGCCAGAAGCAAATATTGTAAAAATCACAACTTTTCTATTTATGAATCATAATGAATAAACTTAAATCAATATTAATTATCACTACAATCCACTTATCAATTGAGAATTATGATGACTTATTATAGAACTTAGCTTCTATTTCACATATAAATTCATTATTGTTGGGCTAGAACCAAAAATTGAGAGCTTGTTTTAATGAGTCGGAAATACATAACATAAAAACAGCAACAAGTTGAATTAAAATTTATGATCATACACCAAATAATACAAAGTAATGTACACAACACATTGAAAATAAATAAAATACGTATAATAAAATCGATGAACTCAAGAAGTTGCTATCACCAACACAGTCAGAGAGAAATAACGCATTCGAAAAATCTGCCAACTAGAAAATAGAAGAATAATAAATAAAATAAATAATTGATAATATAAAAATTAAGAATGATTTATTGGTCGTATTTACATACGAAAGACCATAATCATATTAATTAGGGATGCTATGGCTCGTATTTACACACGAAGTAGCTATGTCATACTTTAAGGAACAGAGCAGAAACAAATTTTATAAATAAATAAATTTTAAAAATTTCTATTAAAATTGATAAATAAAAGTAATAAAAAATAAAATTATTTAAATAATTTGATTAATTAAAACAATCAATTAAATTAAATATAAAAGCATACACTCATGTACCCTAACCCGTACAATCAAAATTAACCGCATTCCAATTGGATATGGTGACAAAGAATGCGTAGGCGTACAATCAAAATCAGTATAAATACCTATTTAAAATTCATTTGAAAAACGGTTTTTTGAATGAAATTTTAGACACAATTTTTTTGTTGTTAACTTGCTTTCAGTTTTCGGTTTATGCCATTATGGTAAGTTTGCTTTGTAATTTCTAAGTATGAAGTAAATTTTAAGCCAATAAATTTCTTCATTCGATTTAATTTTCTTTTTGGTTTTGTTTCTAGTTTAAAAATTTTAATTCATATTGAGTAATTTTAATAGATTAATGAACTGAGGGCAAATGGGACTATCTGACCTCTTACCAAAAGTTTCGGTAGTAATTCAAGCATCGTCAGCAGAGACGCCTTTTTATTGAACATAGCGAATTACATTGGTAGTAATAAAACGGAGGTAAATTTTGAGTAAACATAGAGAAGATTTGGTTTTTAGGTGGTATTAGAAAATTCTCTAGTAATTAGAAATCAATCTAGGTCAGAAATATAAAAATAGGCAATTCCCTGCTAAAATTTTCGAAGAGCAAACCGAACATCTTCGATAATTGTGGGAAACATAGAACAACATTCATGAACTAGAAAATAAGGGCGGATCCCTTCGCAAAATTTTTGAAAGTAACAGAATAACATCCAGTAATGAGGACCATAATTGAATGAATAAATGACAATAATCTAAGAAAGGAACAGATATTGAATAGTGGCGTAAGACCTTCTATCGGCAGTCCAGAACCCGAAAATGAAAATACAATGATAAGTAATTTTAACAGTAGAGCTCACCTGTTCATTGATTTTCAGCCATTGTGTACATCACCAAAATTGTTGTTTCATGGGTACGCAGATGGTATAAAGTAAAATAGTCATGAAGGCGTTTAGGAAGGAGTCGATTCAAAATCCATAAGTAACCCTAGAACATTTAAATGACACACTCTAAGCGCCAACATTATATTCTTCCTCATACAGTTTAACATATCTTAATTCAATTCCAAACTTTCTGTAAACAATTTTAGCTATTATAAATGTCTTTCCATACATTGTCAATTCTAAAATCAATACGTGTATTTCCAATTGTCTCTAATTTATTATCATTTGCACATCTTAACATATTGTTAGGCTAAATCTCGAAGGTGATGGAATTAGATCGGATGCGAGGAAAGGAACCCCATAAAATTAAATAAAATAAAATATCAAAAATCCCGGTAACATGAAGAAAAGCCAAAAAAAATTTATTAAAAGAAATAGGAATAAATAATAAAATAATAAAATCACTAAAAGAAGGAATAAGATAAGAAATAAGGTACCTGTAACATACAATCAATAGAAGGAAAATACTATAATAAAATTTAAAGAAATAAATAAAAATTAAAGAAATAGGATACAAAAATAAAACAATCCCTTAGTAAAATTTATACTTAGAATTAAAACAAAAATTACACTAAAAAGAAACAACAAAAAATCCATAGGAAAATAAGGAAAAATAACCAGCATTAAGAGAATAATAAAATAAGAACAAAAAATAAAATAAGACAAATAAAATTTATTAAAAAACAATAAAAACTACAAAAATAACAATAAATAATAAAAATACTAACTGCGTCCTGATTGGACGAAAATTACTATATAAGGAACGCATAAAATCAGTCGATCACGACTCTTAACAAAACCATACAGTTTTAGGCCTAATCAACCACTTTCAGAGGATATTCACAGCAGCTACAACTATTAACCTAGGAACTATCATACGCATTCGGGGACCAATTTATTTCGAAATCACTTTTCAGGATATAACTCGTATATTCGATCCAGCTCCATTACCTACGGAAATTCACAGTACGGTTTGAAATTTATGGTTATATGATATATTTACTATTGTAATTATTTTAAAAATTATAAGTAAAAATTGAGATCAAATAAACTTTATTAAACAAAAAAGAGTTCTTCTTCACGGTACTGGCGACGGTGCCATCTGGGAGCTTCGGGTATGATGCTGACGAACCAAAATTATGACAATGGCGATTACATGACATCGAAGAAGTTTCAAGGATATGGGAAATGCCAAGAGTATCGTAGAATCAGATGGATAGAAGCCATGACCGAAAGTGATTGGATTGGGTCTTGGTAAAGACAGCTGAAAGGTGAATAGTCACGATGGCATATTACGAAGAGCATCATACTCGGAATCCAAATGGCATGGTCGCCAGGTAATTAATTATTGATTTATTTATGATATTCATTTATACTTTTCTTTTAACTGAATTTGTGGTGTAATGAGTAACTTTGTCCCTCATGACGGTGCAGGAGTGGTGGGCAGCGACGCCTGTGACTCTTGGGTGTGTCATGAGGGGTGGAGAAACTCGGAGAAGGGTCACAAAAATCGATAACAATAATTCTGGTTCATTGAGTGCGATCGGCATCGGCGGATTTTTTGGTTGGATATATTCCCTAACCAGCATATATTTTTCAACAGTTCCCAGAAGTAGAGTAGGATTTAAACAAATTACATAAAGCACATGCTTCGCATATTCGTCCAGAGAGAGCATATATTTCCAACATTTTCTATAAGAAGCACGAACTCAGATGGCCTTCATACACAGCATATACTTTAAATGTCTTCCATGAATAGCATCATTTCCAAATATTTTTACGAAAAACGTATCTTTCCGACATTTTATAGAGAGGCATATTCCTCGAACATTTTTACGAGAAGTGTAGAACTCAAGCGTGCTACGAGTAGCCGACCATCCCAGTAATTTCCAGGAAAGACATCGGAGATTGCTATCGTCTAGATATTGCATCAGAATCACACCATATCTGTTTTCGTCGACTACACACCAAACCATAGGGCATTGGAAAATCCAGAATTCCTGAAATTGTCGCTACCTCTTATTTCCCGCGTTAGCGTCTGAACCCATTTTTTTCTGAAAACCTGAAACCTGACATCAAAACCAATTTGTTGATCGGAGGTTGCCACTGATAAAATTGACAATCTACCTAGAGAAATCAGAATTGCCATTAATAGACATAAATATTTACCCTTAAAATCAATATAGCTGTCCCACATTTACGTCGACGATGTCATGTCTGGGCTTAGACTAGCACTATTTTTTGATTCTATAGATAAATATCCGCCCTCGTCGAGTGGAAATTGTACGAGTCTGAATTGCCGCTATCCGCAGTATGACCAAGATAACAACTCTATCGCGTACTGACGACGAACCCGCACACCAAACGTTCCGACATTAAGATAAATTTGTTTAAAGAGATAAGCAATCCATGTGAATCTCGAATTCCTCCAAGCTATTAGAAAATTTCTCTTATTATTTTTGTTTCCTTCCTTCCCGGGTATCCAACAATATGTTTTTAAAATTTTAACATTTACTAATTTATCCAACACTATTTATCCCATTACATTTACTTTATCTTCTGTATCTAGTAAGAATTTCATGTTATGGTCCTGAATCTCAAGAGTTGTACTCGGTTTACTTTGCATTCTGCCGTAACTCAGTCGTGGTCGTTTTTATCTTTCTTTCTACTAAAATTATTTTGCTCCTCCATTATTTCATTAATCCACATAATTTCATTTCTCTCTAATTTATCTTCCTGCTTGTTTAAATTTATTATACTCTTCTTAATTTTTAGAAACATCATTCTTATAATTTCTTAAAGGTTTACCAGCATTAAAATAACCATTACAAATTTTATTTCATAAAAATTTAAAACTATCAATATATATTTATAAGAATTATTTGCATTATCAACCTTATTATGACTATTATCTACACCAATTTTCAAATTACCGATCATTGCCTCCCGTGTCGAAGAGTGTATTTTTGAGCCCTTAATATCCTCATACATTTCTCCAGCACCATCACCAGTGGAATCTATAATCATTAACTTCAATAATTACAACTGTTCTTCTTTGATTGTAGTTTTCCTGTTGATATGTTGTGGTTTGATTTACAAAATATTTATCAGTTCTCAGGTTTGAATTAGCTCGAAACTTCTTTTATTCCTAATTTGATTAGCAATCAATTTTCTTTTGACTACTTAAATGATCTATTTGACATTGAATCGTTGAGCAGTCTCTCCGTAAGTGGGCTTCCACTCCGCTTGCAAAACATGTCATTGTCTTTTTCATTAGGCATTGGTGACTAATATGGCCAGGTTTTTATAGCGCTCAAACTTATTAATACGGTTCTGGCCACAGTAAAACAACTTGATTCATTGAGATTTACAATCATAATTTACAATAAGTTTTAAAGGACCTTAATGAAATTTCTACTAATATTAATTTTACCCTGTTAGAACTAAATTTTATGAAAGTTTCCTTAAATTGTAATCTCCACTTCGTTATTTAAACGTCGTTGTTTTATCATATTAAACTAATTATGCATTAATATTACTCTTCAAAATTATTTTTAAATTATTTTTATAAATTTACAATAAAATTTTGCCTCTAAATTAACGCATTATAAGTTTTGTTAATTTTTTTCAATAAAAATAAGTTATTAATTTAATTATGAGTGATTCGTTATCGTCTGATTTTGAAGATGACAATAATTGGCTGCTAGACTTAGAAACTGTTTTATTAGGTTAGTGTAATTACTTTAAAGATTAAATTTAGTAATATATTTTAAAGAAAATTGTGATTTTTTTAAACTACGAAGTATTTGTCGAGATCGACCGATACCATCTCACCTACGAAATGAAGTTTGGAAAATCTGTCTTAATATCAATTCTCAAATTGATCCATTAGAAAACTTTAATGATATGTTTGATTTACCAAATCAAGATATTCTTCATGAAAACTGCTGTGAATTTGTCGCTAATATGCCGAAAGATTTATTTTCTAACAGTATTGGATTTATCAGTGATATCGAAGTTATCCTTACTTATTTCAGTAGAACTTATAAAATTAGCTATGAAGAAAATAATGGTTGGTTATCTATTCTGAGAATTTTATGCTGTGAATTAAAGTTAAATAAACGAAGTGAATTATACAACTATTTTTCCGCAATTAGTCATCGGTTCTTACCAAGTCCATCAGTATTAAATGGTGAAATATTTGCTGTCTTTCGATTGCTATTGCAATATCATGATCCGGAATTGTGTTCTTTCCTCGACACTCATAGAATTAGTCCGGAATTATATAGCAAAAGCTGGTTCACGTCAATTTTCAGTTCACATATCTCACTTGATGCTTTAGTAAAATTATGGGATATTTATTTTCTCGTTGCCGATCCTTTCCTAATGTTTTATTTGGCATTAATTGTATTATTGAATTTGAAAGAAACTCTATTGGAAATGCGTTTCAGTGAAAATTCGGTAATCCTGTTGAAAATTCAATCGACAATGGAAAATCTCTCAAGTGATGACGTGGAGGATTTTTATTCGCTAGCTCAGCATTATGTCGAAATGACTCCGAAATCGTTCAATTGTAAATTTTCCTCGATTCTCTTCGGAAACGCAAACAAAGACAGCGAAATTCAAAGTCTCCTCGATTCTCTATGCATGCCGGTGAGTATTAACGAGTTGTTGGAGTCGACAAGCCGGGACATGATGAATCTTCAATCGATCAAATATTTCCTCGTCGATTGCCGTCCGGCCGATCAATACAATGCTGGTCATTTGCTGTCGGCTTTCTTTCTCGATTCCAGTCTGATTCTATCGAGTCCCGGGGAAGATTTCCAAATGTCGGTCAATGCACTGCTTCAAACCCAACAGCAGGCACTGGAATTCAATCACGAGTATGCCGGGGAGCACATCTGTTTTCTTGGTAGCGGTAACCAGGAGGAGGACCAGATTGTCAACATGGTCGTAGCGCAATTCCTGCAGAAAATGACCAAATACGTCAGTCTGGTGCACGGCGGGTACCGGGCCATCCATGAGATCCTCGGGCCCCATTGCGATAAATTCTTCACCGGTCACGACACTCTTCACTGCCAAGTGTGCTTATCAACAGCCAATCGCAGCCTTCGATCCTCCAATTCGATCCAATTGAATCCCGAGAAGTTCTCGATGGACATCATAGTCGATTCCCCCCTCAACGATCGCAACGGGCACCAACAGCAACAACTGAATAAACCAATGGAAAAACTACTCACCAAATTCTCTAGTGCCATTAAAGTCAACTCATCAAAGTTCAAGTCCCGACTCGTCAATTATGTGAAAGCCCCAATCGAAACCGCAGGGGAACCAGATAAATCATCGCTCCAAACGAGCCCGAAACGACATTACAGTCAGACACAATTGAAAAATGCGAAAACCTACCGAAATACCGGCAACATATTCAGCATTGACGATGATGGCGATCAGGATCAGAATATCGACAGCAAGAACCGACAGCAGCCAATCACCGAGCAGAATCCGGAAATCGTTTCTCCGCCGGAAATGATCAATCTCGATTTGTGGATGAAGAAACCCGATGTTCTCGCCCAGTTCGAGTGTTGCATTGTCGATGAGGCGGCCGCCTTGCAGCCCGGATATTTGTTGCTCACCGGCAGCCATTTGTTTGTGCTCAAGAAATCGGCATCGAAACTCGATGCGATCAACTTGTTTCTTGGCCGATCATCGACACCATCATCATCATCGTCGTCAGCGACATTACCGCATAATATGGTGAGCATTTATCGGCGGCGGCTGCTGAGCTCTGTCGTGAAAATCACATCGAAAAAGAAAGTTCCGGAATGCCTAACATTTCATTATTTGATGTCAGACAGGTGCACAGTGGAACAGGATCGATATGTCATTGAGAAAGCCGGAGAAGCGGCGAGGATTATTAAAATTCAAGTTCAGAAAATAATTGATGAAGAAGACGCTCAATAGTTGTAAATTTGTATGTTTGTGTGTATTTGTATGTATGCAATTATGTGTGTGTTTGATTGTATGTATCCAATTATGTGTGTGTTTGATTGTATGTATCCAATTATGTGTGTGTTTGATTGTATGTATGTAATTGTGTATGTGTGTTTGATTGTATGTATCCAATTGTGTTTGTATGTATGTATGTATCCAATTGTGTATGTGTGTTTGTATGTATGTATCCAATTGGGTATGTGTGTTTAATTGTATGTATCCAATTGTGTTTGTGTGTTTGTATGTATCCAATTGTGTATGTGTGTTTAATTGTATGTATCCAATTGTGCGTGTATGTGTGTTTGATTGTATGTATCCAATTGTGTATGTGTGTTTAATTGTATGTATCCAATTGTGCGTGTATGTGTGTTTGATTGTATGTATCCAATTATGTGTGTGTGTTTGATTGTATGTATCCAATTGTGTATGTGTGTAATTGTGTGTGTTTATCGTATGTATCAAATTCTGCATGTGTCTGTGCATTTGGAAGGTGTTGAATAGAGATCAATTGATTTTTTCTTAAAATCTAGAGTTCGAATTTCCAGTGATTTTTAGAGAAATTTTTCATAAATCATAATATTATAACTTTTGTGATCCGGAAATCGAGTTATGTTTAAATGCTTTTTAATACTATCCAATGTATATTATTGTTTTATATACACTACATCCTGGGATATTTTTCTCTTTTTGATTGGCTTAGATTAATCCTATGACGAAATTTTATTTTCCAACTTTCCTTGTTGATTATCAATATCGATTGATGGACTTTGTTACTTCATTTTGTGATAAATAATTATAATAATTTCATCAGTATCAACTATTTGTTCGTAATTTGAGTTGATTTTTTGCTTCTCATATTTCATCAGAAACTCGGACGTAATCTATGGGGATTGCTTTCACATAATCCTACTTTTCGAAAATTAAGTCTCTGGAGCTTAGGCCAGCCGTCAAGGAATTGCTCGTGGTAAATTTTAAGTATCATCTGGCCCTATTTAATCCGTTCATTAACAATTTGCCCATTAGTATGATTCACTAACGAATTTGAACTGAATTAAAATAATAAAAATATTTTTTAATGTGGATTTGAACGATCAATATTTTATCAAATGTTGCCTATATCTGAAACTTATTTTTATGAAGAATAGATGATTGAAGATTTTCCTGGTGGATTGGGAAAAGATATTGGCGGTGATTGCGAGGAACAGGTTAATTTCTCTGACTAATTTTCCCAAAGAAAGTGAAATCGTTTCGTTTTTGATGACAAAATCAGGGGGAAATTATATGGTATTTAAAATATATATATATAATAACGCGCTATTTATCTACGACAACATTGGTAGTTTAATCCCCCAAACAACGAAACGCTTCATCGCTAGCACAGCCAAGCGACTACAGGACAGGATTATCACAATCAATCTATCTTCTGATTTTTTAATTATCCTTTTAATATCTTTTTCATGTTTTGCTGTTATCAAGTATTTAGCGATAAATGGACATAAACATGCTAACATCTTAAATGAATTACCGAATATCTGTCTTAGCTGTCTAAGTGATACTAATGATGAAAATGCATTACCTAAAACTGCAATGTATCCCCAAACACTATATAATACTTTATAGACAACGTTTTTGAAGTGTTACTTTGATAGTAATATGTCGAAGTTATATTATCCATCGTGGCTATGACAGTTTAATATCGTATTTATTAATTTTTATTTTTGCATCTCTTATTTCATCTTTGCTTAAATATATACTCTTGTAGTTGGTCTGTATTATCGATTTCCCACATTTAACACTTTCTCCTTTACTAATAAATCTCATTGCTTCTCCTGAAGGTTCTGTCATATATATCGTTGGTGTATCTTTTTCCTGAATTACAATTGTTTTTCGTATTTTGTCTCTTGCTTTCATGGATTCTGAATTTGTGAATTGTCCACCTTTTATTGTCATGAATTTTAACGATTTTAATTTGGTTAAAGGACATTCATATGCATTAACTTTATATATTACCATTGATTCTCCCATATCGTAACTTATGTCTTTTTATGTACAAAATGGATACGTCATCATCTTCTGTGTCACACTATCGAACGATGCCTTGAACTTTCTAAGTTCGACTATATATTCTCGTCTTTCTACAGCGTTTTCTATAGTATGTTCCCATATCTTGTATTTTCCACCTTGACAATATCCGCCACGCGAAGACCATCCGAGTATATCAATTCGCTGCTTTACGCGTGCACCGATCTGTGTTTTTAATACAACATCGTGTATTTTTATCTTTTTTGATTGAAATGCACTTTCGCATTCCTGTGGGGTTATCGTAATGGTATCAGGTGTGAATACAGGTCTTAATATCGTCCGTGCTACATTATGGCACACAAAAGTCTCCTCTCAATATTTTATTATGCATTCTCTCGCTTCGGTGTGTATAAAATATGATTCCCGATACACATGAAATAGTTTTGGTTCGGTTGTAATTAAATTAATTGGATTCGCTTCTGGACAGTTTTCAATATCTAATAGTGAGTATTTTTGTCCCCATTTTGGGTTTTGACAGTCATATGCTATCACGCCTGTACATCCTTTTATCATACCTTATCATGCCATTATTATCATTATTATAGATATTAACAATCTGTGGTCATTTTTCCCTGATTTTTTCATTATTTTATTTATTATATTCTTCAGTTTCCTTTCAATTTCTCTTTCATCAATATATTGTTTTTCTGTGTTTATTTCTGTCAAAATATTTTCATCACATAAGATTTTCCACTCTCCATTTTTATGTATCCAAGGTATCGCATTTTTTGCAGTTTCGTAAGTATCCTTTCAGCTATTTTACTTAGTTCTATTGGCTTTGTCTTTATAATATTCTCTGATCTATAAATAAGATATGCAATTGCTGTTATGACTCGATTCTCATCAATTCCTAGTAGTAAATAATATATCTAGAACTTCATCTTCATCAGCTTCCTGTTTCATTAATTCTCTAATCTCCGGCTCTATTAATTTAATTTTCTCATGTATACTAATAATAAACGTTGGAGATTTAACATCTACATAAAATTATGGGTACATGATTTTGATTAACTCTATTAGAATATCAGCATCTTTATCTTTAGATGACGACTTATTAGCTATTTTTTCAGTTTCTCGGCAACGTTATTATTCTTTGATCTCTTTTCATCTAAGGTTGTGGGCATTATGCCTCCAATGGCTCCACTTGGAGTTTCTTTTAAACTTAGTTTTGAAATTTCTCTATTAATTACCCCTTCATCTGAAGTTACTTCTAAGTGTCTTTTTACTGAAACTGTTATCACATTATTTTCACTTGAGTTTATTCCATAATCCATTAAACAATCTTCATTTTCCATCCTCATCCCATAAAAATATAATATTATTTCATCATGTATTCCTAATTTATTATGCCACTTGACTCTTGCTATTTGTTTTAATTTTTTACTTTTGTACAAGCGTGCATTCCTTTTTCATGAATAATTATTCTAGATTTATCTCTTTCATCTGTCTTTAGAGAGATCTCTAGTGGTCTATGTAATCGAATATATTCACTATAACATCTTAACATCTCCTTTATCTCGATTTCAAGTTCAAACAATTGAGTTTCTTGTTGTTTCTTCGCTAAAAGCGGTATTAAATTTCCCAGACTCTCAAGGTCCGTTCCTTCCATTTGAATTTTATTTATTATTCGTAATGTCTCACTATCACCTACTAGATAATTTTTCAAAGATTCCTCTAATTCTTATCTCAAAATATTCTGTCTATCTAACTGCTAATAATTGTTCAGTCTCTTTCTCTTTGCTCTCTTAATTCTTCATTGTCTAATCTAACTTTATTTGTATACGCTTTAAATTCATTTATTGATACCTCAATTTTATTTCTTTCAATCAATCTCTCATATTTTGTCTTAAATTCCTTTAATTCATCTCTCAAAATCTCAATTTCATCATTCGATTCCTTAATTTCCATACAATTTATTTGTTTTATTTCAGGGCTCTTTTTAAATTGGACTCTATTCGGAGATTCGACTCGTATATTTCTACATGTTTTCGCCATATGACCATATTTCTGACAGTTAAAGCACCTTATTTCCCCTCGAAAATTAACTCTATCTCTTCCATCAATTCTAAATGGGCTAGGTCGTCCATTTCTATTGAAAATCTGTTGATTGGGACTCATCCTCCTTTCTCCAAAATTGTTTTTTATTTGACTCAACATCATTTCTGTTATCTCCATTTCTATTTCTATCAAATCGATTTGTTCGCGTATATTCGAAATAATTCATATTATTCTGATTATCACTAAAACGATTATTTTTATTATATCGATTATTTCCGAAATAACTCTCTCTATTATAATTTCTTTGACTCCTGTTATCTCGATCATAACAATTATCTCTATTATTCATGTATGTATTTCTATCATTGAACTCTGAACGACTATTATTTCGATTATTCGATTTATCCCTTGAAATGTTAAATTTATTATTGTTATCAAAATTACGACTTGGACTTGGACTAGACTTTCTTCTATTCTTAACATAATTAAGATACAACTGTTTCATTTCCTCCCTAGGAATGTCGTCATATATATATATATATAATCCATATAATCCATCCTACGGTTTTCACTAAATTGGTCAAAACAATTTTAGCGTCAAAATATCATTTAATCTCAATTAGTGTTGATATCACATTCTACTGACAACTTTATTAGTAGTAGTTCAAGTATCAAATTTGTTATTGATAGTTTTAGCCAAATAATTATGTAATTGAATTCTAGTGAGAATTATAAATAGCTAATCGGGCTGATACTGATTGTTTTCAAAGAAAGTCACTTGTAATAAAATAATCAATGAAAAATAGTTATTCGCATTACTTAATTTATTCTCATTGGAATTCCATTGTCTAATATTGACTATTTTTTCATTGATCAATGTGCAGATTGAAAATTTTAGAAAACTTTATTGATATAAAATTTTAGTTATTAATCAAAGTTTGAAGTTAACAGCGGTCGCCTAGGAATTGCAGTTCACTGGCTTTTTAGATCCTTGGTTTTAATTTAATTTTATATGTATAAGAGATGAATTTAATGTAGTAATTGAATCAGTTGGACAAATTTATTTAATGTCATTAGATATTGTTGGGTTACTGGGTTGTTGGTGTTATTTATTCATTACAAATTCTTATTGTGACTCCAAGCGTGCTTTTAGCTGATCCACAAATGACGATCTTCAACAGGAAACTTCATTGATACTGTTGGGTGGTTTCCGATGTCTGAGAGAATTTCAGTTCAACAATTAATAAAGGCCACATCCCACTTTCCAGGAAGGTTATAGAAACAGACGAGATCATCATGCTCGACAGTCGGTTTGGCTCTCGGAAGCCACCCCAAGATTATTTCCCTACCACAGGGCACCCATTTTGTTGATGTGCCAAGTCGACGAAACCCCTAGGACTAATCTCCTTTAGTGTTTTAAGGCGGGTTTCTGACTGACACTAGAAGGTTTTACGTCGTTAAATGGTCACACTTTCATCCGGTCCTCAAAATATTGTCCTCTCTAACTCATAAACCACGTTATTTCCCATGCCCTGTGCGTTACACTGCTGGGTGTATGGATTTACAACAAGCTCGACGACAGGAACGACACTGGTGCCAGTTAAGATGATGTCCAGTACATCAGGAGAAGTAGGGGTTTCTACTCACCCAACACAAACCGAGCCGTTAACTGTAGCAGATCCTTTCGCCAGTAGATTAGAGGTAGATAAGTTGCATTTTTCGGCTGCATGTAGGCCTTTTATTCGACTGGATAACTTACTTCCTAGTCTAAACATGGTGGAGCGTCTGTGACTGTTTCTGAATTAGTACCGCTGGGCGCGGTTTTCCTTCGAATAGACTATCACGTCAGTGCTCTACTCTCAGTAGTTTTTTGTTGGCCTCCTTCATTTGGACGATGGTGAACCAAGTCCCCTCCAGATGATCAATTTTTTTCTTTAGCAATTGAATTTCCTCTTGCTGAGCTCGGATTTTGGCGTTTTCATCTGAGCATGAAAACCAGGGTCTTAGTCGCGTTGGCTTTGGCATTAGTGTTCATGGTGTTGGGCGAGTGAGGAGAAAATTATACCCGTTAAAACTGACAAGAGTCCGAGCAAGGTAGTGCACACATTGACTCATCAATATGGCTTTAAGATTCAAGCAAACTTTAAGCTCTGGGTTCGCCAACAAGCCGCATGATTTTTACTTTCATGAATAGGCACCCCCATGAGGTCTTCCACATTGTTTCTGTGCAGAGTCGGTGGAGAAAATGAGGTAGGTGAGCACCTGCGTTAGCACTACTTCCTCGTGTGCTTCCGTAGCTTCAGTAGGCTACACGCCAGTTGTGGTCCTACACCATTATGTCATTACCGTTTTTATGAGAAAATCGTTTACTCGAAACAAACCACAAGATTCAACCACTTGCAAAACTTTTATTTATACCATGTAGGTCACATACTAAGTACAAACCATATCAACTGGGTACAGAAAGAAACAAAAAGAAAACATCTATCGATCAACTACAAGTACTAGTATCAGTTTACACAAACACACAAAATCAAAATCGACTACAAAACTGAAAGTTAATCTGACGACAGGAAGATTTTTGGCTGAAGGAGACACGTTGCTTCGATGAATAGCCATGATCCGTCGAGGAGATTCACATGGTTTTGCTCCGAAAGGAGGCGGCCTCGACTTCGGCCAATACATCGTCCAGGTCGAAGGACTATATCGACTGTCTCTTCCCAGGGCTGATCAGCTGGGAATATTATTCGAGCTACCGGTTCTGGGACGGCAGATGTCTTACGTTTGGCTTCCTCTTCGGCCCGGCGTATCTTCTTTCTGCGCCTGCGTTCCGCTCACGAGAGTTGATGTCGTTTCGGGCGCGGGGCGACAGACGATGGGGCTTCTCGAGAAATTATTTGGGCAGTGTCATGATTTCTGTGTCGATCGATGTGTGTTTGTACGACCATGGCTAGAAGGTAGAACGCTTTGGCTCATATATTCGCGGATTCCAGTTCATTGCTGACGTGAAGAACTGCTGCTCGCTATTTATTGACTTCAAATGCATAAACTTCAAACTTCTCGTATCAATACCGCAACTTCGGCGTGCCCATCTGCGAGAATCATTTGATTACCACAGACACAAGTACCAGTGATACCCAAACGTTCTCCCAAACGGGTCTTGCCACACTCATTATATATAAATAAATCAAAATCAAAAATAATATAAACAAAATTAAAATTTTTGTGATCACACCATTCTCAGTACACAAATCTTGCCTAACAATGCTTCATACTTTGGTAACAATCAAATCCTCCTCTTCTTCAGCAACTTCATACCTATCTCTCTCAAATAATCTTATTCCTAAATGATCACAGTCCATACCTCACATTCCTAATTTACCCTGCTAATTCCAGTCAATTTCGAGCGCTCGATTCGATAAAATTGATGCATAGTTCAACATTCTTCTGAGTCTCCCTCTATCATTCTCATATCAACATTTTCTCTTTCCAGCGGGACCTAATTGTTCTCATACATTCCTAATATTAGCTTCGATTCTTGTTAAATTTTCTACTTCCCTGTCATCCAGATTTGAACATAATTATTAGATAATTATTTGAACATTATTATCATCGAAAAATGGCATCGCTAAATCGTATCATTATTAAATATAAATCATTAATATCTACAGTGAAGAGAAAAGAGATTCGGTATTATCGTGATATTTTAACCAAATTAAATCATATATACTTGATACTTGTACATAAAATAAACAATCAACAAAATTTACATTTTTATCCTTGTCCAATGAAGGTAAGCTTCTAGAATTAATACGATACTGTGACGCAAAATTGAATAATGAATGAATTGATACAATTGACGCTAAAGTGGTTTCCAATGAACAACCTGTAAGAATTTTTTTAGAATTAAAAAATTTCGATGGATAATTTTACCCGTATGAAATATTTTAGAATTGAGGGAATCAGCCAAGTGTTTTCCTTATATACCAACGGTGGGCAAATGCGGCTCTTAGTTGAGTAAACTGCGGCTCATTGATAATTGAATTTTTGATAATTGAATTTGAAAATTGAATTCGATTTTTTTATTTTGAAATTTTTTCAACTGAATTTTTAAAAAAAAATTTTTTGTTGCAATTGTATTTTCATAAATGTTAAAAATTAACGAAACATTGTTTTTCACATTTTACTGCTTTTTAAAATTATTTTGTAGTAGGCGGCGCTTTGTTATAAAACGAGAGAGAAGCAATGAAAATAAATTTAGTGAAATTTAGTGAATTTTGATTAGTTAGTATTTTTGTTTGTACAATATTGCGGTCGTTTGTATATTTTAGTATAGTTTTCTATTCGTGTTTTTTGAAAAATTTGGTAAGAAGATTTTTATGAAGCATTTTAAAATTTTAAATTAATTAAAATTAAATTTATGTCTTTTTATTATTTTGTTTAAATTTCAGTAATATAAGTTATTCAAATTTATTATTACAATGACCTCAGAAAACATCAAAAAACGAAAATACAAACAAGAAAATAGAACTTTTCAAGAAGAATGGACAGAAAAGTTTTTTTTATTGACAATAATGGTAAATCGTTGTGTCTTATTTGTAAAGTTACAATTTCCAACTACAAAGTAACCAATTTACGTCGACACTATGAAGTAAGTCATCCACACTTATCAATTCAATATCCACTCAATTCAAAATTGCGAACAGAAAAACTTAAGTCATTGCAATCAGGGCTTCAAAACCAACAAGGACTAATGTCTTCTTTTAGTCGAGAAGATGACAGTGCCAACGAAGCTAGTTTTTTGATAGCTTGGAATATAGCTCGTGCTAAACGTACATATGGAGAAGGTGAATTTATTAAGAGAAACTTGGAAGAAGTGATTTAAGTTTTGGATCCGGATAACTCAAAACTACATAAATTGATCTCACGTATTCCTATGTCACGTCGTACAACTGCGCGTCGAATTGGCCAAATTAGCGAAAATGTTGAAAATAATTTGATGTGTGATTTAAAAAATTGTACAGCATTCAGTTTAGCTCTCGACGAGTCTACTGACATTCAGGATGTTCCACAATTAGCCGTTTTTGTCCGCTTTGTATCTTCTGACGTAAAAGTAAAGGAAGAAATTTTAGACCTAGTAGCTCTTAAAGAAACAACTCGCGGTATCGATGTCAAAACTGCGCTTGATGTAGTGATGGACAAGTTTGAATTGGCGCGTGATAAACTTGTAAGTGTTGCGACAGACGGAGCACCTGCAATGATGGGGAAAAATCAAGGTCTCATTGGTCTTTTAAACAGAGATCCAAATATTCCTCATTTCTTATCTCTTCAATGCATAATTCATCGCGAGCATCTCATAGCGAAGTACTTTAAATACGAAAATGTGTGGAAGATTGTTTTGAAGATTGTGAATTTAATTAGAACAAATGCCAAAACACATCGTCAATTTAAAAACTTTTTAGAAGAATTAAGATTAAATGATGAAACAGATGAATTGCCCAATGATGTCTCCTTATGGTGTATTGTTAGATGGCTGTCAACTTACAATGTTTTGGACCGTTTTGTGGAACTCCTAAATCCTATCATAATATTTACCAAAGAAAAAGGAATAGCATACCCAGAATTAGAAAATGAAACTTGGCTTTCTGACTTAATGTTCCTTACAGACATTATGGAACATTTGCAAATATTAAATTTGGCTTTACAAGGAAAAGAAAAGATAATTATTGATTTGTCACAAACGTTATTTAGTTTTGAAGCTAAACTTCGGCTTTTTGTGAACGATCTTAGGTCGAAAATATTTAATCATTTTCCACGAATAAAAGCTAATAAAATTGATATCACAGAAGAAAAAGTAAACGAATACAGTGAAAAATTGGAAGAATTGCAAGCGGATTTCAAATGTAGGTTTGAAGATTTGAAAAGTTTTAAATCTACATTTGCATTTTTTGTGAACCCATTTATTTGTGATATTATTGAAGATGGATTTCCAATTTCTGAAGTAATACTTGTTAAAAAAGCGGTTGGGGAATTGGAGTTATTAGATATGAAAGAGGACCAGGCTTTGCAAATGCACCATAAAGTTACTTCTATAATTGAATTTTGGAAACTCGTACCAGAGGCAAAATATCCACACTTAAAACAAGCTGCTTGCCGTCTAATTTCAATTTTTGGTACAACATATTGTTGTGAATCTTTGTACTCCACAATGAAGTTCGTGAAATCGAAATATCGTTCACAGTTGACCAATCAGCATCTTACAGAACTGCTGCGAACAGCTTTAACAAAGTATACACCAAATTTCAAAGATTTGACCAAAAGTCTTCGTTAATTCAAGAAATTTTATTACTTTTTATTAATGGATTTTTATTATATTTTATGTTTGTTACTTAAATTTTGAAATAATTGTTTTTAATAGCGTTTAAGTCTTTTTTAATCAAATTAATGAAATAAAAAAAAATATGTAGTTCACTATGGTGGCTCTTTAAAAAATAAATTTTCGGAAAATGTCTCTCATTGAACTCATGCGTGCCCACCCTTGTTATATACTAATTTTCGTCCAATCAGGATCCAGCTATTGTGTAAAGTTGTGTTTTTTCTTATTTTTATTCTTTTTAACTCTTTTCTTTAGGTTATTTATTTCTTTATTTGATAATTTATTAAATAATTTTATTTTTTCTTATTTTTCTCCTGCTTTTGTTGGATCCTGTTGGTCATTCTGTTTGCAAATTGGTATTTTATTCTTTCTTTGTTTTTATTTATGGTTTTATGTTGATTGTTATTCGTTTTATTATTAATATTTTGCTTTTCTGATATTTTATTTTTATTTTCCTAGATATTTTCCTTGGCTTGCCAGATATGGTTATGTGTTTCTGTTTGTTTGAGAATTATTTATTATTTATTTTGTTGGGTTTTAATTAATTTGAGTCGGTAACCTCTGGCTCCTAGTGTCCTTTAATCAAAGCAATAACTACCAAACATATATTTGAATCACAAAAATATAATCTTTTCTCAGCAATAAACAATCAATAATCAAAGTTAAGTTTGACTGATTCTCAGCTCGGTGTTGATGATCTGACAAAAGATAATATTCACCTTTTATTTCCTTAGGTTCTCTCGACCAACGTTTTCCTCTTTTTCTCTTTGATTCGATCCTTTTTCACCTTTTCGTATGTCCTATTCTATATCTTCTTTTTCCCTAATCTCCTTAATTTGTTTTTACCTTTCGCCTATTCTCGTCTTTTCTTACTCTAACTGAGGCAAAATGCCTATTTGCTCTGATTTTCCGATTCCTTATATACTCTGTCACCCATAATGGTCCAACGAGCAAAGATAATTAATGGCCCGTCCGGCCTTTCTGCACGCACTATCTTCTCCTTGTTCCTTTCCAATTAATCATTGTGTCACGACAATGATCCCAAATCTTCCTTCTATTTACTTTTCTCTTTGTTTACCCAGCTCGGGTTTCCTTCATCTCTCGGGTTCTTCATTTACTCGGGTTTCCCACTAGCTCGGGTTTTCTATTAGCCAATTAATTAATTAATTAACGTTTTCTGTTTTTACACATTTGAATGCTTTTCAACCGTTTTTAAAACCATTTTCTGATAAATCCCTAATCATCATCTTATTGATCATTAGCTAATCTATACCTGTCCCGTTTTCCCAATTCGATTTCGATGATTTTACAACTTATTGATTTTTCTCAGATTTCCGGATTCTTGCCCTTCGCAATTGCTTTTGGCATTTTCTAATACTGCTTCCAATCATACGTTCCTTTACTATCAATTCTGTGCATGATCACGCTTTTATTTGTTTTTTTTCTTCACTTACTTTTATTTAAATTTTCAACCTAAATTTCATTTAAATTTATTTTAACTTACAGACCTCAACAATTTTATTTTGGTGATTTTTGTTTAACTTTATTCTATTATTTTCCTCTCTCTTATTATTTATTTTCCTTACGCTTGACTGACTACCCCAATTTAAATGTTAATATAAGATTTCATTTAATTATGTTATAGAAAAATTAAGATTTATAGAAAATTTAGGTTGTCTCGGGTTCCAGCCCAACAGTGTTATGCTAAATAAATCCTAATTAAATCGAGAAGCTTCAAAATTTTTGTGGATTTCCTACGAGTGACTTTCAATAGAACGGGCCCGAAGTCGAAATCAGACATATACCTCTTATCGTTTGTCGATGGACTCAAAGACATTAGTTAATTATAGCGTACTTGGGTGAGCTCTATTTTTACTAGTATTCACTCATCTGGTGTAATACTAAAGTTGTTTGCCAGGCGGATATAAGATGGTTAGACTACATGTATTCTGGTTTACGCCGAAAACTGCACGAAAGGGTATATTTTTTGCTTAGTTGTAATCTTATCATAACCTACATCTATTTCATCATAAGAACTTCTTTCAATTTTCACCACTGATTTCTTTTCAATTAACATTGTATTTATTAAAAAACTTGACTATGAGTCAGTAAAGATATCGATGTAATATATCTTCTATATGTATTTGTTTTTGCCTTTTAATATCTATTCACCTCAAATATCTGTAATATTCAGATAATTTTACATAATTTTAATTATATACATTTTTTTCAAATTGCACAACTGATTTCTTTTCCATTGTATTTATTAAAAAGCTTGAAAATGAATCAGTAAATATTTAATCAATATATATTTACTTAATGAGTATATATTTAGATTCTTAGTGAAGCTTTTTAAAAAAATTATATTTTAGAAAATATAAATTGACATCTTGAAATATTATCCCAGTTAACTAAATGAAAATTTGTTTAAATATTTGATATTTATTTTACGTTTATTTCAATTCCTTTACAGAAATTAGAGATATTATTAAAAATGAGCAAAATTAACGTTGAACAATATAAAGGTCGTTTTGAAAATCCAATTGAATGGAAAATGCGAAAAGAATTTATTGAAACTTATTACGATAGTTATGACATTGATAAATTGATTTGTTTATCACATTGCTATATCAACATTTCCTTTTATGGTAACTCTTATCCAAATGAAATAATGTCTGAAGTATAATTTGTTTATTATTTGAAATTTTCTTAATAAATTTTAGATTGAAAATTTGAGTCAATACTTATTAGTCAAACCAAAAGGTGCTTATCCTGCTCTTATTTAATAAATCCATTTCTTAATTTTTATTTCTAATATCTGTTGATAAGGGGTTAGCACTAGTAATCATGTTGTCGTCTAAGTAATTACTATATTTTTATGTTCAGTTAATTGAGATGTTTTTGTGTACAAAAGTTTTGATACAGTACAATAGTTTTTATTTATTTGGATATGTATTATGTCTAATTATTATTAATTATCCATTTAATACTTTTTGTGGAATCTCAATTTAATTTGATTTATACTATCATTTAATTATCTACATATTTTAACAAAAAAATTTTAAGTCATCTAAATTTTGTGCTTAATTGTTATCTTTCGTCTAAAATTTTGCAAATGTTAATTTAATCTATAATGCGAATCGCCATTAACTATTTTTTAGCAGTTACTATTTTTATTTAGCTGTAATATTCAAATTTATCGATTTATGTGTAAAACGTACCAGAGCGACATTATTTGGATGTCTCGCCATAAAGAGAATTTTTATTAAATTTAAATCTCGTATTTTTATTTGCCAAAATTTGAACATCTCGGTGTTAAAAGTTTTCTTAACAAGATAAGTCGAAATGGTGCAGATTTTGGAAGTTTTTACTATAACCCATCAATAACTATTAGATGTATACAGAAATTGGATGCTACAAAATGTTTCTAAGTACCGAGAGTGAAGTTCTACTAAAGGAGAAAGTAGAGTATGGAAAGCACAAATTTATTTAATCATTTAGATGTGGGTAAATCCAAATACTATTGAATCGACATTTGTTTCTACAACCCTTCGGGGAAAAATTTATTTTTTTAATATATACTGAATATGTTCACTTAGTCGTTCTACGTGTTTCAATTCATAAGTTTTTTGATAGATAATTTCCTGACTTATGAAATTAAGTTCCTCGATAAAAACAAACAATGAATTAATATGTGGATGTTGTAGAATATTACGTTCTTTTCGTAGGGTACGGGTAAAGTTTTTAAGAGTTGATTACCCGAAAATTATTCTGTTTTATATCATATTTTGTGTAACTAGCGCATAGCTTTTGTATCGTATTTTTTTAGTGTAGTTACGGTCACAAATATTATCAGTTTTAATTTAGTTTCGGGTTATTCTCGGGTAGGTACGGACCGGGTACGGGTAAACTTAATTAAAGCTACCGAGTATGGGTAGAAGTCGGGTAAAAAAAGGAAGTTTGCGACCACTGGTATAAAAGCAACCGTCAAGTAAACAGAATTGCCAGTAGGTCGAAGAAACGTGGAATAATAGCTAGCGAGAGTGTTAAAAGGGAAAGTGGAACTTAGTGATAACTGAATAAATTCGAATCGAGCGTACCAGAAAGGGCATCTCCCGTTGGAAGATTAATCCCTTCGCAAGATTTACATTGGTATTGAAAAGTGCAGAGCAAAAAGAGTTGTTTAAAGTGTGGTTGTGTCAATAAAGAGTTAGTCAAAGTGTAATTGTTTTAGTCTCGAGTAAAGATTTTGTGTTGGGTTGTTAACTTACTTTCAAAGGATACCAAGGACTCAGACCTTGATACCAACTTGCAAAAAATACTCAACACTTCTAAAAACAGTGGATCGCCAATAGATTCTATAAGGGTTATCTGTAGGAGTTTCCATTGACCAACAAAAAAAAGAAGCATTTCCATGCATTCCGGAAACACATTAATTTTAAATTCTATGACACAAAAGCTACTACATTTCAACAGTAAATAGTTCGGCCATGTCCCGCTAGAGCTCATTTTCCGTATTGACCTCGAACTGTTGGCATGGGAAATCAGTCATAAATATTTTATCGTCGATGTCAGAAATCATCGTTGGTAAAACACACTTGACCTGTAATTGTATTAAACGGGTTTTGCTTTTGGTGATGCCATCGACGCGTGGATACTGCTGCCGATGGTATTCAACGATGTTGATTGAGTTGTATGAGTGGTAACTACTGGGCTTGTTGGTTTGAGTGTCTCTATCGGTTCTGGAGTGTGGCGGGCTTCTTCGTGAGAAGTATGTTTAGAATGCAAGTTGTGGGTTACAGGTAATCTAAAGTGTCTACCTACTCGTGCTGTTTCCAGCGTAACCCAGAATACAATTGACAGCTGACCACTTGATACCCGTTGAGCAATCAACGTTGGTACTGTATCAAGGGTTTGAGTACTAGCAAAAAGTGAGCATGCTTAGCATACTATAATTGTCTAATACCCACTGGGGTTCACGGACTGCCGATAGAAGGCTTATGTCCGATTTCTTTATGTCCCCGTTACGACAATTAACGTTATTGAAAAATCAGAATAACCGAACGCTAACATAACAACAACAATTTTATTCGGATCGCACAAATTCGTGTCGGAGTTCATCATATCCTGGTAGACTCCTTCGGGGTAGTTACCAGTACTGTCGGTTGGAATGGTATTTGGGCCAGGCTGGCTTGTCTTATCTTAGCCCGTGCAGCCTTGCCCGGCCGGATCTTCTTCCTGGGGAGAATCGAAGGTACGCACTCCTTTGGCTCGTAGAGTAATTCGCTCATAGGTCGAATCTTGGAGATTACCTCTTGATCGATGGCCTGTTGATGTATCCTGGTCTCCAGCTCTTTCACCCTCTGACGGAGAGCCCGCAACTCGACCTGGTCCTGAGCGCTCTGCAGTTGTATTGAGAGATCAGCTTCATACGCTTCTTCATTTCTGCTGGCGGGAACCAAGTGCTTTCAAAATTTCGGCAATGGGACTTGATCCGCGTCAGCTTGTCCCTATATTCCCCCGTCTGTCGTTGCGCTCGTTCCCTGTTCGCCCGCGTATCTTCCAGGAGCTTTAACACTAAAACAAATACAACATAAATTATATGTCTTTTCGTACTTTGGTCAGGCGGCTACGCCCTATTGCTACAACCATCACTGTAGGTTCGATCACCAAGCCGCAACCTCGTATTAATGCGCACTTAAACCCCGGGTTTAGCCCTATGGGTCTTACTAAAATATTATGAGGTTGGTAGTAATAGGCCAAATTTAAAAGAATATCAGTTTACGCGTAAATAATAAGGAAATCCAAACAATCAGCTTAATATTAATAAACAAAATATAAAAGAATAACAATTTACACGTAGATTATAAGGAAATCAATACAAAATTACACGATAGCAACACTTTACACATAGATGATAGCGAAGTCAAGACAAGCCAATTAATATTATACTGAGTAACAGTTCATTAACATTGATTGTATCAGTAAAGTGTATCCAATCGAAATCGCATCACAAGGCGCTGATATTTGGCCCGGCGATTAGCTTGTGGTGGGTTACTGATGATCAAATATTTTGCTCTTTAGTGCTATTACCAGCTGGTGGGTTACTGATGATCAAAAATTTTGCTCTTTAGTGCTGTTACCAGCGTAACCAAAGATACAACATTGTTTACCGCTTGATACCCGTTGAACGATCAACGTTGGTACTGTATCAAGAGGGTGAGTGCTCGCAAAAAGTGAGCGCACTACTTGCACTGTAATTGTCGAGCACTCTAATGGGTTCACGGACTATCGTTAGAAGATATATGTCCGATTTACGCAGGTCCCTTATTATAATTACTTTTCTCAACTATGCCTATACAAACTTTCTATCCTCAAACGATCATAAGTCATCAGGAATCATATATTAATCTATTAAAACCTGTTCATACAATACCACATCTAAAATGTTTGAATATAAATTAAGTGAAACATAACCATAGTTTATTAAACAAACCTTAATAAATTTTTGAGACTAATGAATTTAATTAGAAAATAATCAAAAAAAACAACTTAATAAACTGAAACAATAGAAATGATAAAGATAACATGCATTCCCCACGATAACCTGATCAAAAGAAAATTTCAATTTAGTTAAGTTAACTTAAAACCTATTTTAACATAATCCAAATATCACTTGTAAATTATGGGTATATTAATATATGAAGTTTAAATTCATTACAATCATAAAAGTTCTTATGAAGAGTAAATAATTCTAATCTACTTAAATTTTCAATTTATAATATTCCTCAAATGACCAAACTAACTCCCTAATATACTTGAATTCATTATGTTAAAATACTAGAACAAGTTGGTAACTAATAATTTAAATAAAGTAATGGAATTTTGATTTCATTATTACTTTTTGTTTTGTTAAAGTTATTTAACATTATTTAAATTTTCGTTGTTTTATTATAGTAATTATAATTAATGTTAAATAACAAATTTCGAATAAATATATAATTTTAGTTAATTTTGATATAATAATGTAAATAAATTAAAATGTTAAGCATTTATATCCTAAAATTTAATAATATTTCAGGAATATCAGCAGTCGGCCGAATCTACGAAACAATTACTATTGATCAATAATGTATTATGACATCTCGAATGAGCAAAGATCGTTTGACAACACCAATGAGAAAATTGTAATTAACTTCCTTAATTTAATTAATTAACTTCATTAATTTCCTTAGCAATAGAGTTTATAATAATTCAATGAGATACGAAGGTTTGATTGCCCCAAGGTCAGTTCCACCAACTAATCTTCCTGGCGGAATTATCTGACAATGACTACTCAAAAAGAGATGCAAGGAATATAGTTGGCCATCCAACATTATTACGTCAAATCAATATGCAAGTCATTGAACCAAAAGGAACGAAGCAGAAAATAAGGAATTACCCAGAAGTCTTCCAACTCCAGGAAATGTATTTCATTGGGATGGTCCATCAACCGTGCTCGAAGGACCTTGGCATGACTATGATTCAAAGAAACAATTATGTGAATAAATTTGATGATCGAAATCAATAAACTTAGTCTTTGTTTTTCTTTTTTTTTGATCTAGTTAAAAATAAATTTAGTCTCTTTTTGATTTAGTTAAAAATAAATCCAATAATTTTAATAAATTAATCAATGATTCTACTAAATTACTTCAGTAAACTACTCTATCCTCGTTCCATCACCTTAAAGGGGTTGTGACCATCACATAACAGGGGTCTTGAGGGGGAAGGTTATCGTATTTTTATAAGGTTGTTTTATAAATCTGTATGTACATACACACATCCATATATACATACATATACACCCACACATATATGGATATAATTTAAATTAATAATATTGATGTCGTTTTCAGGGGGGGGGGGTGTTACTAAAAATAGATTTTAGTGATTTTCCGTAATTTCATTGGAAGATAGGGCCATTGAAACTAAATTTAGAGATAGAATATCCCAAAATCAATAATTTGTTTTATAATTTTATTTTTATGAAATAAAGATAATTATTTTAATAATATAATAATAATAATAATGATAATAGTAATAATAATAGTAAGAGTGATAATGTTACTGGTAACAATGCTAATAATAATAATAATAATAATAATAATAATAATAATAATAATAATAATAATAATAACGATAATAATAATAATAATAAATGTAAATTTATATTTTTATAAGATTACTACATATGGGGGGGGATCATTTACGAAAATTTATGGAATTATTATTATTTTTTTTTTTTGGTTTGAAATACAATTTGACTCTATACGAAGATGATACAATTCAGTATACCTAAGGAATAGTTAATGGCTACATGATTTGAAGGGGGGTCATTTATGAAAATTTTCAATTTATATTTTAAAATATAATATAAGTTAAATATATATTAAGATAAGCTAATTTAGTATATTTAGGTGGTAGTTGATGACTATATGGTTTATGGGGGGTCTTTGATAAAAAATTTCCAACTATGATGTTAAAGGCAATCTAAGTTAAGTTAAATTTATAGTTTATATTTTAAAGCTAATATAATTTTATAATTTATATTTTTATGAAGTTAAATTTATAGTTTATATTTTAGAACTGATATAATTTTATAATTTATACTTTTAAGTTTATAATTTATATTTGGTGAAGTTCAATTTATAGTTTATATTCCTAAAGCTAATATAATTTTATAATTTGTATTTTTAAGTTTATAATTTATATTTTTATGAAGTTAATTTTATGGTTTATATTTTAAAGCTAATATAATTTTATAATTTATATTTTTATGAAGTTAATTTTATGGTTTATATTTCTAAAGCTAATAAAATTTTATAATTTATACTTTTATAATTAACTTAGAGTTATAATTTATAATTTTTATCGTCAATACAAATTTGTAATTTATAATTTCAAGAAATTAAATTTATAATTTATACCTTTATAACTAATCATAATTTATATTTTGAAGAAATTAAATCTATAAGTACAATTCACATTTTTATGAAATTGAGAGGATAATTTACACTTTTATGGGTTTACGATTTGTATTTTTATAGTTAGTTTAGAGTCTATTCAATTTAGTGTAGAATAATGTGAAGATGTTGCCCGAACTTATAAGTTATAGATATAATATTAGTAGTTTATAGATAAAGAGACTTTATCAATATGTCTACGGGAATTTGCGCATACCAAGGACCATTACGATAGAGAAATTTAGTTTGCATCAAAATAGGTTATTTTGTGGGCATCTATAGATATTAGTTCGCTTACCAGTGCGATTGAGATTATATCATCTTAGGTCATACTCATCGCATGAACTTTAGGTTGCAGTATTCTTACAGGGAATGGCTTCAAAATATTTTAAGTCTTTAATTGCCTAAAAAAATTTTGCGCAGGGATCTCCCTGTTATTTTGAGTTAATTAGTTTCTTAGGTTCACATTGAATTTATAGTTTAAGAGGGATTCGTTTAGAAATAACTAGCTACACTAGCATGTTGTATTGTGTGAAATTTGAGTCAGGGGATATTCCCCGTTTATCAGTTCCTTAATGTTGTGTGCAAAATAGTATAATTTAAGTGTTAATTTAGGTATGTAAGTTAACGAAAAGGTCGATTTAATTAAAATTTACCTACTTTCCCGACTACACTGAGTACGGTACGATAGGCCCTATTGTAATATGTATCCACAATTAGTTTCCCATAATTATTTCGTCCGCATAGTCCCTGTGACTATGCCAACTACCAAGAAGGATTTATAAGCCCTACTCATGGTTAAACACCAATAGTTCGTGGCGACCTCTGGTTAAGATTATGATTTTAGTGCATGTAGGGTCGATGACCCGAAATCATTATGAACTGTGCATTCATAAATGATAAAGTGCATAGGTGCAGGTTTGGCTGGGATCTCGCTTCAAAATCATTGATAACCGACGATCTCATTCAAATCTACACCTCTATAATTAAATAGAAATAATGAAAACAAAGTTTCAATAATAATAATTTATAATTCACAATGAAATCGTCCTTACTTACAATCTCAGAAAAATCAAAATCAAAAATTTGGCATAAGAGCAAGCATTTGCATTTGCATTTTTTTTTGCTTAAAAAGTGACGAAATGTGTTAGTTTATATAGCCTCTGTTTGACGTGTAAGTATACATGCGTGCATTGATGCAGTAAAACAAATTCAGATTATTTTAATTCTCGAACATTCGATTTTTAATTTTTATCGATTTTGATGGCGATTTTTCAGTAAGAATTTTTGTTTTTATTTTTGAAATTTTATTTTCGAATTATTTTTTATTAAATTTGCCTCCATGATGGATTTCAGCATTTCCAGAACATTCCATGCTAAATTTAATCTATTTCTTATTTTTAAATTGTTTTTTATGATTTCTTTTCTAAAATATTTATTTTTTAAACTAAAATATTTATTTTTTATAAATTTTATTGGGTCGTTTCGCCGGTCATGATGGATTTCGCCATTTTTATGAATTGTTCTGGATTTTTATTCAAAATATCGATATAATTTTCTTTACGTAAGATTTTATGAAGATTTTCTTTAATTTTCTTTTTTAATTTTTACTAATCGCCTTTATTCGAATTTGTTTTTGTTGTTTTATGTCTTTCGGTTATATTTGAGTAAGTTTTCGTGTAATACTTCTTGCTCGTGTTTTATTTTATTTTTAATTCAGATGTTTTATTTTTGGGTATATTATCTCTCTATTATCATTGTTTACTTGGTGTTTTATATATTTTTTTTTTGTAAACTTAATGCTGGGTATGCGTGTTGTGTACTGACACATTTCGTCCCATTTCCAACTTTGGGTCTAGAAATCAGTTCTAGCCCAACACAGCGTAACCCAAGATACAACATTGTTTGCCGCTTGATACCCGTTNTAATGAATTTAATTAGAAAATAATCAAAAAAAAACAACTTAATAAACTGAAACAATAGAAATGATAAAGACAACACGCATTCCCCACGATAACCTGATCAAAAGAAAATTTCAATTTAATTAAGTTAATTTAAAACCTATTTTAACATAATCCAAATATCACTTGTAAATTATGGGTAATATTAATATATGAAGTTAAATTCATTAAAATCATACAAGTTCTTATGAAGAGTAAATAATTCTAATTTACTTAAATTTGTAATTTATAATATTCCTCAAATGACCAAATCAACTTCCTAATATACTTGAATTCATTATGTTAAAATACTAGAAAAAGTTGGTAACTAATAATTTAACCAGAGTAATGGAATTTTTATTTCATTATTACTTTTCGTTTTGTTAGAGTTATTTAACGTTTTTCCAATTTTCGTTGTTTTATTACATTAATTGTAATTAATGTTAAATAACAATTTTCAAATAAATATATCAATATAATTAGTTTTGATATAATAATGTAAATAAATTAAAATATTAAATATTTATATCCTAAACCTTTTAATAATATTTCAGGAATATTAGTATTTGGCCGGATTTTTCGAAACAATTCTATTCATCAATAATATATTATGGCATCTCGAATGAGCAAAGATCGGTTGACAACACTAATGAGAAAATTGTAATTAACTTCCTTAATTTAATTAATTAACTTCATTAATTTCCTTAGCAATCGAGTTTATAATAATTCAATGAGATACGAAGGTTTGATTGCCCAAGGTCAGTTCCACCAACTAATCTTCCTGGCGGAATTATCTGACAATGACTACTCAAAAAGAGATGCAAGGAATATAGTTGGCCATCCAAATTATTACGTCAAATCAATATGCAAGTCATTGAACCAAAAGGAACGAAGCAGAAAATAAGGAATTACCCAGAAGTCTTCCAACTCCAGGAAATGTATTTCATTGGGATGGTCCATCAACGTGCTCGAAGGACCTTGGCATGACTATGATTCAAAGAAACAATTATGTGAATAAATTTGATGATCGAAATCAATAAACTTAGTCTTTGTTTTTCTTTTTTTTTGATCTAGTTAAAAATAAATTTAGTTCTCTTTTGATTTAGTTAAAAATAAATCCAATAATTTAATAATTAATCAATGATTCTACTAAATTACTTCAGTAAACTACTCTATCCTCGTTCCATCACCTTAAAGGGGTTGTGACCATCACATAACAGGGGTCTTGAGGGGGAAGGTTATCGTATTTTTATAAGGTTGTTTTATAAATCTGTATGTACATACACACATCCACATATACATACATATACACCCACACATATATACATATATGGATATAATTTTAAATTAATAATAGTGATGTCGTTTTCAGGGGGGGGGTGTTACTAAAAATAGATTTTGTGATTTTCCGTAATTTTATTGGAAGATAGGGCCATTGAGACTAAATTTAGAGATAGGGGAATCCCAAAATCAATAATTTGGTTTATAATTTTATTTTCATGAAATAAAGATAATTATTTTAATAATATAATAATAATAATAATAATAATAATAATAATAATAATAATAATAATAATAATAATAATAATAATAATAATTATAATTATAATAATAATACTAATAATAATAATAATAATTAATAATAATAATAATAATAATAATAATAATAATAATAATAATAATATTAATAACGATAATAATAATAATGTTAATAATAATAATAAATGTAAGTTTATATTTTTACAAGATTACCACATATGGGGGGAATCATTTACGAAAAATTATGGAATTATTTTTTTTGGTTTGAAATATAATTTAACTCTATACGAAGATGATATAATTCAGTATACCTAAGGAATAGTTAATGGCTACCATGATTTGAAGGGGGGTTATTTATGAAAATTTTCAATTTATATTTTAAAATATAATATAAGTTAAATATATATTAAGATAAGTTAATTTAGTATGCTTAGGTATGGGTAATGACTGTATGATTTTGAAGGGTCATTCATAAAAATTTACAATTTATATTTTTAAATATAATATAAGTTAAATGTATATTAAAAATAAGTCAATTTAGTATATTTAAGTAATGGACAATGAATGTATAATTTTGAGGGGGTCAGTTATGAACATTTCCAATTTAGAATTTTAAATATACTATAAGTTACATATATATTAAAAAAAGTTAATTTAGGATATTTATGTAATGGATAATGAATGTATAATTCGGAGGGGGGTCATTTATGAACATTTACAATTTATATTTTAAAATATACTATAAGTTAAATATATATTAAGATAAGCTAATTTAGTATATTTAGGTGGTGGTTGATGACTATATGGTTTGTGGAGGGGTCCTCGAGGAAAAAATTTCAACTATAATTTTAAAAGTAATCTTAGTTAAGGATATATATTAAATAGTCTAAATGAGTGTGTCAGGTAGTGGTTGATGGTTATATGAATTAAGGGGGGTCATTTATCAAAATTTTCCAAATTTATATCGTAAAGGTAATGTATTAATGTATTTTAGACAATGATTAATGGTTAGGTGACCTGAGGAATTATTAAGTTTGATAACTGTACATATATAAGTTAATTTATTACTATATATATTGTCCTCGCCAAATGTATAGTTTAAGGGGGGTACTTATGAAAATTTACAATTTATATTTTAAAATATAATTTAAGTTAAATGTATATTAAGATAAGCTAATTTAGTATATTTAGGTGCAGTGGCGTATCTAGGGTTCACGGCGCCCGGGGCAAAACTTAAAATTGCGCCCCTCTCCACGTGAATTTTTTCTTTTCCTTATTATTGGTATATTATTTTTGCACTAAAGTGACATTTCTTTTTTAAGAAAAAAAAACTATTATTTAAAAAAAATCAAAATTTTCACTCTTTAAAATTGATTTGCAGCAGTTTTAAAAAAAATTAATTTAATTTTGCAACAAGTTAGTTTTAAACTTTATTTATTGTAATAATTTACAAACAAATTTTTCGTGCTTTAACACTTGCGAACTTGTCAATGACATCATCAAAGTTAATTTTGTTCACAGTGTTTTTCTCAATACTTAATAATGCCAAATTATTTAAACGTTCTTCACTCATTGTTGCTCGAAGATATGACAAAATTAATTTTAATTTGCTAAAGGAACGCTCGCATGTTTGAAACAGAAATACCAATTGTCAAAAGAATTTGCAATGAAATTCTTAAATTTGGGAAAACATCTTCACCATAAGATATTAAAAATTTTAAAAGATCTATAGGTGATTTTGGAATTTCATCTTTTCGAGCATTAAGAAGCATTTTACAGTCAGTAACTTCATTGCATAGTTCGTTTTCATCAATATCTGAATTGTAAAATTTTCCCAAATTTGAACATTTTTCTTTTAATTTAGCAGGATCATGGCAATTTAGAAAATTTTCAGTGTCAAGGAAATATCCAAAATTTTCGTTCAATGAATTAAGGCGAGTAAATCGAGTTTTTAATTCTTGAATTAATCTATCAACTGAGCATTTCAACACACGATCTAACTCTTGTTCAGCAGTCAAACCAGAATCAGTCATTTTTTCACCTAATCTAATTTTTATACGTCGCACTCTTTTCTTTATTTCAACGCCCCATTCAAAACATTTTTTTTACCTGCTTCAATTGATTGAATGCATAGATCTTCAAGAAATTGCTGCATATGTATGCTTAATCCTTGTAAATCATCGGAGGCATCTTTAAAATTAATTTTTGGATCTTGCATTCGTTTTTGTACACGATCAATTTTCTCGAGAACGTGATGCCAAAAATTTATCAAAACCAGAAAATTAAAATTCAATATATTTTGCAATAAATTGTATGATTCGCTTCTTGTGTCAGATGTTTGATTGAAATCATCAGAAAGATCTTCAATTAATTTCACAAGATTATCGATTCCAAAAAAAATTGCTTTTACAGCTTCTGCTCGTGCACTCCATCGTGTTGTTGATTCACGTTTTACAGTCAAAGGAATGACATCGGTTAATTTTTGCCAACGATTGGTTGATCTTGAAAAAAAAATAAATAAATTTGTTCAATTACACCAAAAAAAGTTAGCATTATGGGATTAGTTTTGAACAGAATGTAATCCTGCAAGATTTAAAACTATGATTATCGCAGTTAATAAACAACTGCGCGAGGGTTCAATTGGTAATTCTTTGTTGCAATCCAACTTCTTCTTAAACCATGATGATGTAATGAACGTCCATTATGCACTGCAAAGCTTCCTTTATTATTTTGAAAATAAACTCGGGCCACGTAAAATGACTTCAGTTCTTAGTTTTTGTGAAACTATTGGACTGAATGAATGAAACTTCTTGAAATTCCAAATATCCAAAAATCATTGAACAAAAGCAGATTCGGAATATTTTCTGAAATTGTTGAAAGACATGATCTATTGTTGGATTCAGTCATCTTTATAATCAAAAGTCCGACTCTTCATTGTTTTGTGAGGCATCAAAATCAAAAATTCATAATCTGACTGAGGCATATGTTTGTCTTCTTTAATATCCTCTATCTGGTCATTTTCTTCAACCTTTTCCTTTTTTAAATAATTTTGCAACATTTGACTTGACTTTTTAGCTTCATTTCGGAATATTCTGGCCTTTTTACGATTTTGTGCGCCACTTAATTTCGGTTTCGGCATCTTTGATATTCTAAAGTTTGAAAGTTTTTTCAAATAATTTTGAGCTTAACAAATAATTCTATAAATCTTACGATTGAGTTCTGGATATAACTCAAATTTCATGTATTTTGGAAAGGCTTTGAAATATATAAACAAAGTTCACCATAAAATTTAAATTTAATTTAAATAGTACTAAAATTAAATTTAAATTTTATGGTGAACTTTGTTTATATATTTCAAATAATCAAAATTCGTTATTTTAATGTTGGTTAAATTTCAAAATCGAAAATCTTTAAATAAAGTTTAGGTTTCAAAAATCAATTTGGCGCCCCTAAAATCGTGGCGCCCGGGGCAAAAGCCCCGCTTTTCCGGCCCTAGATACGCTACTGTTTAGGTGGTAGTTGATGACTATATGGTTCATGGGGGGTCTTTAATGAAAACTTTTCAACTATGATTTTAAAGTTAATATAAGTAAGTATATATATATAAAATAGTCTAAGTTTATTGCTTTAAGGGAGTGGTTTTGGTTATATTGATTTAAGAGAAAGTTATTATGGAAAATTATAAATTATAGTTTTATAAGTTTATTATACATGTATGTATTTTAGATTAATATTTTTAACATTGATTTTGACTATTATACAATTTGAGAAAAAAAAAATAAAAATTTTCTTAGAAAATTAAAATACATACTTAAGAGAATCTAGTATATATATAACTTATATTAATAATCCTAAGGTTTTTCTTATTGCTACACCTCTTAGGGGTGGGACATTTGTACTTGAAAGTCTATATTCCTCGGTTGGAATTATGCTTTAGGTTGAAATAATATTTATGCTTGCAAGTTATCCATGTAGCCCTTGTTTTGGTTATGATGGAGAACAATTTTAACGTAGATCTATTTTGTGGATCCCTATATCATATCTAGAGAAATTTATGCCTGTAAAATATCATTCAACAACTTTTTGAGTCGAATGAAAAGCACTTTTAGTGGAAAATTGTTTTTGTTCTGAATCTATATATTGTAATTACATAACATTGTGTCGACAATTTATTTTTATAGCTATTCAACTTAGTGTAGAATAATATGAAGATGTTGCCCGAACTTATAAGTTATAGATATAATATTAGTAGTTTATAGATAAAGAGACTTTGTCAATCATGTCTACGGGAATTTGCGCATACCAAGACCATTACGATAGAGAAATTTAGTTTGCATCAAATAGGTTATTTGTGGGGCATCTATAGATATTAATTCGCTTACCAGTGCGATTTGAGATTACTATCATCTTAGGTCTACTCATCGCATGAACTTTAGGTTGCAGTATTCTTACAGGGAATAGTTCAGAATTTTTAAGTCTTTAATTGCCTTAAAAATTTTTTGCGCAGGATCTCCCTGTTATTTTGAGTTAATTAGTTTCTTAGGTTCACCTCGACTTTATCGTTTAAGAGGGATTCGTTTAGAAATAACCAGCTACACTAACATGTTCTATTGTGTGAAATTTGAGTCAGGGGATATTCCCCGTTTATCAGTTCCTAATGTTGTGTGCAAAATAGTATAATTTAAGTGTTATTTTAGATATGTAAGTTAACGAAAAGGTCAATTTAATTAAAATTTACCTACTTTCCGACTACACTGAGTACGGTACGATAGGCCCTATTGTAATATGTATCCACAATTAGTTTCCCATAATTATTTCGTCCGCATAGTCCCTGTGACTATGCCAACTACCAAGAAGGATTTATACGCCCTACTCATGGTTAAACACCAATAGTTCGTGGCGACCTCTGGTTAAGATTATGATTTTAGGTGCATGTAGGGTCGATGACCCGAAATCATTATGAACTGTGCATTCATAAATGATAAAGTGCATAGGTGCAGGTTTGCTGGGATCTCGCTTCAAAATCATTGATAACCGACGATCTCATTCAAATCTACACCTCTATAATTAAATAGAATAATGAAAACAAAGTTTCAATAATAATAATTTATAATTCACAATGAAATCGTCCTTACTTACGATCTCAGAAAAATCAAAATCAAAAATTTGGCATAAGAGCAGGCATTTGCATTTGCATTTTTTTTGCTTAAAAAGTGACGAAATGTGTTAGTTTATATAGCCTCTGTTTGACGTGTAAGTATACATGCGTGCATTGATGCAGTAAAACAAATTCAGATTATTTTAATTCTCGAACATTCGATTTTTAATTTTTATCGATTTTGAAGGCGCTTTTTCAGTAAGAATTTTTGTTTTTATTTTTGAAATTTTATTTTCGAATTATTTTTTATTAAATTTGCCTCCATGATGGATTTCAGCATTTCCAGAACATTCCATGCTAAATTTAATCTATTTCTTATTTTTAAATTGTTTTTTATGATTTCTTTTCTAAAATATTATTTTTTAAACTAAAATATTTATTTTTTAAACTAAAATATTTATTTTTATAAATTTTATTGGGTCGTTTCGCCGTCATGATGGATTTCGCCATTTTTATGAATTGTTCTGGATTTTTATTCAAAATATCGATATAATTTTCTTTACGTAAGATTTTATGAAGATTTTCTTTAATTTCTTTTTTAATTTTTACTAATCGCCTTTATTCGAATTTGTTTTTTGTTGTTTTATGTCTTTCGGTTATATTTGAGTAAGTTTTCGTGTAATACTTCTTGCTCGTGTTTTATTTTATTTTTAATTCAGATGTTTTATTTTTGGGTATATTATCTCTCTATTATCATTGTTTACTTGGTGTTTTATATATTTTTATTTAAGTAAACTTAATGCTGGGTATGCGTGTTGTGTACTGACACATTTCGTCCCATTCCCAACTTTGGGTCTAGAAATCAGTTCTAGCCCAACATAAAACACTCGGGGGCCCATAAAATTGCGACCCGCAATTTAATCAAAAGTTTCAAGATATAATTAGACAGAATTGGTTGCACTGTATTACAAGTGCCTACATGTAATTGGGTCCACGAGCTACAGGTCGTGACCTCAATACCCACATACATAAAAAGTTTCTACTGTTACGCTACATGCTACAGATTGGTTTAAAGATGAAGAGAAAGAAGACCACGGTCGGTCCACACAAAATTTAATTAAATTGTTATGCTCAAATAATATCAAAGTAATATATAATATTGGCATCAAATCACAATAATAGTCAAATCATATCATTGTCGAATCATGTCAGGATCATTGTTAAATCACATCTAGATCATTTTCAGATCATTGTCAATCGAATCGGGATCATTTTCAAACACATAAATCATTTTCAGATCATTGTCAATTGAATCAGGATCATTGTCAACACATGATAAGAACATTGTCAATCAACTCAAGATTGTTGTCATATTATATCAGGATCATTGTCGGTTTATATCAGGATTTAAATACTTGGTTGTTCGGGATCCCATCTCGATGACGGCTCTAGATTTGAAGGTTGTAGAAGATAGATTTGATAGATTTAGTCTCTGGGTATTGGTTCTTCTATTAGAATGCGAATGCTTCGGAATTGTTCTTTCAACTTGAGTTTTTGTACTTTCATGGATTTGAGTGGGTTTAAGGGCTATCAAGCTCAGTATTGTTATTTATCATGAGATTCGCTGTTAACAGGATCGGTACTGTTATGGATTCGGGGTTTTCTTTACATTCAATTTTATTTTCTTCTTCTGCTGCCCTTGTTTTGATTGTCACTTCTTTCTTTAGCTCTCGTCACATGCTCACTGTTTTCATTAGTTGGATTGTATCAGTCGAGTTGAGGTCTTCTTCGAGGTTATTTGATTTAGTGTGTAGGTTTTTTTTTTTTTTTTTTGACAGTTGTCATTACTCCTTTCTAGATTTCCATGAGCATCTTTATTAGGACATTTTAGTATACGAAGTCTGCGTTGAAGGTAGTTGATATTCTCCTTTTTATTCCTTCTAACGTTTTGGTCATTGTCTCATGGTTCATCGGGATTTTGTTCATAGTTGTTATTATTTCCATCTATATCTCTCTCAATGTTTTTATTATTTCATCTTGAGTAATTAGCTTTTCTTTGACTGCGTTATTTACCCTTTTCTTTATTTCTTCGAGCGTCTTTGTTTCATAGTTGCTCGGACATTCGTTGACAGTCATCATTATTTGCTGCTTTATTTCTTTTAAGATTTTTATTATTATTGTCATCTGGGGTGTGGCTGATTCTTGCTGTGGTTCTCTCTTTAACTTCTGCTTTTCTTGTTACAAGTCGTGTAGTACCTCCATGGCATAATCTACATCCATATAGGGTTTGACGTGCTCTTATTAATAATCTTTGTCCGCACACAATAGTCTCTCCTCGAATTCATCTGACTTGACCTAATATTTTCTTATCAGCTCATAGTTAATAGTTTTGTTCCTCCACTTCTCTCCACTTTCTCTCGGCATTCTGCCATGATAGCGGTTAATCTCGGAGCTTCTACTTTGGCTATAATTTTGTTTGTTTACAGGGCTACTTTCCCTTCTTTTATGTCTCTCCCGTTGAGTCCGGTTCCCCAGTTCCTGGTAGGTCGGTTATCCACTCAACTTAACTCGTGATATCATCATGCTGACGGTCTTCGCGTAATCTCCTGATTTCACCTGTCTACCATTTTATTTGGCTTATCAACTGTTTGTTATTGTATTCTTATTGTGCGATTATTTGTTGTTGCTCTTTTATTCTTGTTACATATATCGAATTTCTATTGATGCTCTCCATTAACGCATTCTAATTACGTAACCGATATTCTTGGTATGGTTGTCATTTGATATTAATTCACATTGTGTTATTCACATTGATCCTGCTGACTAACTTGGTTGGTTTATCGTTGTACTTGTATCAATTTCTACTATTTATGTCTGATTAATGTTTACTAGTGGTTGATTTCCCAATTCAACAACATGTGGTATCCTCGTTTGATATACTTGATCCTCGTTTCTCTGATTCATTTCTTATTTATAATACGTAGTTATCATACTCATTTTTTTTTTGAACATATTACTAATCTACTAAACTACTTTTACCCTCACGTTTATATACACACTATTTACATCGACTCATCACTTTCTTATACCATTGTTGCCAGGGGACCTGAATGCAATGTGCGCATCCCCCCATATCTTTCATCCCTTAGCCGGTATATGTCAAATTCGTTTACCCAATCGTCTAGGGTTTGTATTCTGAGTAATTCTTGCGTCCATAGTCTGCTTGACCTTGGATCTTCAATCGCTTCGTACTCTTAAAAAAAAAAATCAAATTTTATTTTATGAGAATCCATCTGGCACAAGGCCGAAGGGGAGAACGGTTCTCACCCTTAAGAAATCTGAAATTTTTATGTTTATCTTCTTTGGATGCTGTAGTTAGGAACTCTGGCATCAAACGTGGTTTTTGGCTTAGTTGATGATTTTTATTTGTCAATATCAGTTAGGGTAGGCTTTCAGTCCAATCAGCATATGCTTCCTGTCTAGAAAGATTAAAATATCGGAGTAGGAAGACTCCATTTGTGATTTTTGTAGCGTTAATAGTTGATGTACTTGTAATATAATAAGAATTGAAAGGATGTTGTATAAAGTAACAAGGGTTTAATATACTATAAATATGAACACCTAAAAACGTATTATCCTATGGGCGGGGCCCCTACAAGGACCCCTACATTTACCCAAGGACAATATTAAACTATTTATATTAATTTTATATAAGTGTAAATAAAGATTATTAATTAAAGGGGATAGAGTTAGTAGTTGAGGCAAACAGCAACGCATTAGTAAATAAATTAAATATTAAAAAATAAAAAGAGAGAAAAAAAAACCCTAACTAGTTAATATTAATATAATAGTAAAATATTTGAGCTATATAAATACACATACACATATATACCTATATATACATATATTAGTCATTGTTATAGGTACTTTTAGTCCCTGGAGGAGACATATGAAAATCTGAGCAACTACGTATTTATCGTATTACGTTTATAATAACCATAGTGTACAAATAAATATGGGTATGAATTGATATTATATACTATAAATATAAATAGATTATTCCTTTAGGGTGTGTTCTCTAAAGATATGATAGCTGCTTACTACCGCAGCTGTGCAAGCGTTTCTTGCCAGGCTTTTTATTTCAGTTTTGGAGAGACCTATTTTACTGAGAACTTGGTCGTTTTTGTTGTACCAAGAGCCCAGAGTACCTATTATCAAAGTAGACAATGTAGTTTTTACTTTATGAATTTTTTCTATTTCGATTGCCAAATCGGCATATTTTCCGTAATTATCAGCATCCGCTTTTTTAAAATTTTCCCTTTGCTCGTAAGGTACTTTGATATCTAGAATGTGGGTAATTTTATTTCTCGATGATCTGATGAGTAGGTCAGGTATTAAGGTAGTTTCGATTCCCTGTGGCGTGCGTTCGATGTCCATTTTGAATCCATAGTTAAGAAGAGATTGACATACCGCTTCTAGTACACGTGTATGCTTATTTCTTCTTGCATTTATTTTGCAGGGCAGTGATTGAAGACATGCGCCTGTGTCTCTGGGTGGGAATTGCATTGCCTACATAGAGTATTTTTTTTAGCCTTTAATCTATGTGGTGCATAGTTTAGTTTTAGGAGATTGTTCCTTGCTCTTAGAAGGAATAGGTATTGAGCATCGGTTAGAGTGTCAGTCTTAACCAGGTAGTCAGCCACGCTACTATCGCATATGGATTTAGCAATATGCCCTTGGCATTTGAGATTGATCCATTTTTCTGCATGTATTAAGCCTATTATTGAGTGGATTTCTGATGATGTGTTGTTGAGATTTGTGGAGAAGAAATAATTGATCCTTTCTTTGTATTTTACTTCCAGCTGGTACATGTCATCTAATAAGACAATTTTGACATGAATTCCATATTTTAATCTTAAAAGGTCGACGGATTTCCTGAATTTAGAAAAGAAAGATTTATAACCAAAGTTTTTTGTAGTATCACCATTGATCCATGATAAGGCAGCCTCTATATTGCCATTACCCCGTGATAGTGCAAGTTCCATTAGTACTAGATTTTGGAAGCCTGTATCAGACGAATTTAGTGCCCGAGCAAGGTGTACAATACTTTGTATGAGATATTCATCAATGGATGAGGTCAGTCCAATACCTCCCATTTTCACCGATGCATATATGAAATGATTGTTAATTTGGAGTAATTTGTCTCCTAAAGATGTTTTGATAAGCTCACGAATCTTCTGGTCAAAACCTTTTTGGGGCTCTCTATTTTTGATGATTTTGTCCTTATGAGAATCAAGGACACCATGAAGGATCTCACAATTACGAAAAGGAAAGATAAGACGAGAATGGATGAAGATTTTAAAGGCATTTATTTTCTGTGATGGATGGAGGTGGGATTCGAGGATCTTTTTAGTATCCTTAACAGCAGTTTCAAGTCTGTCGTCTATATTGTGTCTTTTTTTGTGAGTAAAATCAATTCCCAAGTATCTATACAAATTGGAATCATCTATTTTTGGAATGATTTCCCCATATAGCTTTATTGGAAAATAGTTCAGCTCATGATCAATATGAAAATAACCAGATTTTGATGGTTTAAATCTCAGGTTTGCTAACGAAGCAAGACGGGTAGTTTCTAAAAGGGCAGAATTGATAGAGGCGTAGGAGTTAGATACTAGCACAATGTCATCGGCATATGCTAAGATACCTATGTTCATGTTATTAAAGATGAAAGGGTGACTGATGAGGATGTTTTTAAGTATGAAGTCAATGGCAAGACAAAAAAGAGTCATAGATAGGGGGCATCCCTGTTTAACTCCCCTAAATATGGGCACCTCTGGGGATCTTTCCCCTTCACAATCAAAGATAGTGTTTACGCCATCATACATATTTTTGATAAGTTTAATAGATTTGGAGTCAAGGCCCATTGCAGATAGAGTGTGCCAAATGAGGTTATGTGGCATTGAGCCGAATGCGTCAGAGATATCGAGCCATATAATATGTAGATCACTCTTGGTTCTGAAGGCAGAGTCTTTAACCAATTGCAGGATAAGGTTATGCTCTGCACAACCGTCCGAGGCTCCAATGGCTTTCTGATTTCTAGATATCAGGTTTCCTTCTTTAATCCATCCAAGAAGTCTGTTGTTTAAGAGTGATGAAAATACTCTGTAAGCAGTATTCATTATGGAAATTGGTCTCCATGAGCTTGCTTCAAAACTAGTTTCACTTTTTCCTAGTTTTAAGATGAGTTTTGTCCTGAACGTTTTCCAGTTTGTAGGGCAGTTGGCATTACGTATGATATTATTACATATAGCCAGTATTAGCTGGTAGTCAGGTGAAATTTTCCTCCAATTTGCAAGGGTAATCAAATCCATTCCTGGAGCAGTATTGTCCAGTTGTTTGAAAATATATTTAATTTCGTCAATATCGAATGGGGTAGACGAGTGATTCTCAGGATAATTTGGAATATATTTAATTGATTCAGGATGGCAATTAGCTATTTCACCCGCAAAAAGCTTAAGGAGATTTGCCATAACAGGCTTTTGAAAATTAACCTCGTTGTTCAAAATTCTCGCAATCTCCTCCTTGGGGTTAAACTTGTACCTATTTCTTTTTATCATGACTAATTCATTATTATTTTTTTGTTTATTATGGACTATATCTGCTGGTTTTTTAATTAAATATTTTTTCTCATTAATATTAGCGTTTATTTTTTCTATTTCTCCTAGTACATTATCACAGTCGGTAGCGTCTATATTAAGATCAATTATAAGACTACTGATAAATGTCCGATATTTTCGTACATCATCAGTAGGCAGTCTAGTATTACATAATTTCGTCAAGATTACCTTAATTCTCTCAGTCATATTCGGAATATTGGGAGAAGTTAATTTTCTATTTAATATTAGACATTCAGTCATGTGGCACACAAAGAAGGCTGATTCATCTGGACTAATACATCGTGGATATTGGATTTGCTCTAGTTTAATTTCAACTGGCGTAACGATTTTTTGTAAGTCAAGGATAGTGGTGAGGATGTTATTACCAAGAGCGTTGTAAGAAGAGTAAGAATCATCAACTGTAGGATCTATTATAAGAGCGAGTTTACGGCGTTTGTCAAGAAAGAACAGAAACCAGTTGTTTTTACCATTATACATTGGCATGACAATCTCGTTCCATTCTGCGAAGTCTCTAAAAGGGAAGGATTCAAAGAAAGTACGGAAGTTGTGCTGGATTAGCGAGTTACCTATAAATGGATCTACGAAGATGGTGGAGTTTCTTATTGCGAATGAGAAGATGAAAGCCTTGATTGTGTGCTGGGACCATCATGTTGATTCTTTTTCCAAATTATTTGAAAAGAGAATGGTATCCGGGATTTCTCTACCTATAAGTTCATTATTATTTGGTGTGAGAATATTCTCATTAGTTCTGTTAATTGCTCCGTCAATTGATGTGACCCATTTTCTTTTATCACTTTTGTCTCGTTGATTACGGTCATATCGCTCCCTTTCTTGTTAACACACTGCTCCGCAGTGTGTGGTTCCCCTTTGTTCGTTAATCTCATCATATTTATTCTTCCGGTGTTGGTTTCTCGCTTTTTCCATCTTTTTTGAATTTCTCTGGCTTCTTCGTTTAGTGGTCTCTGCCCTTCGATTCGTTGCTGATCTTGTTGTTCTCTTGTTGGTCGTTGTTGGATATCCTCTGGTATCCGTTGGATCATCTTTTTCAACTGTTTAATTTCCTGCATGATGTTGATTTGTATATTTTGACTTGGATCGTTTGCTCTTTGTTGATTATGTTTTGTCCTCATCGCGCATTCTCTCGCCACATGTCCAAGTTGGTTGCAACTGTAGCAGGTTCTAGTCCTTCCTCCTCTCATTGACATCATTGGTCCTCGGCATATATTTTCTGTGTGACCCCTTTTACCGCAATTTTGGCACATCCTTGTCTTATAACACTCGTTGCTCCAATGTCCTAGTCGTTGACATATGTTACACTTCCGATTATTGTTCTCGTTGTTTCTGAAATTATTAGTGTAAAATTGAATATTACCTCTGTTATCTGGATTTGTCCTTTTTGGCGCTTTGAACAACTGTTGCGATTTTGAGATAAATTGATTCATTCCTAGTTTTCCATTGTTGGTTTGATTAATTTCGGTTGTCGTTGTTGGTGTTGTAGCTATTGGTACTGCTGCCATCGCTGCTACTTGTACTGGAGTCAAGTAGTTTTCGCATTTATTAGCGATTTTTAATGCTTCCTCGAGCGTGTCTGGTGCTCGGCAACCCACTGTTGCTCGTATGTCCTTTCTTTCATACCCTCTACGAATACGGCTATTATCTTGTCTTCCGGAAACTGTTTGATTTGAATCGAATGCTTCTTTTGCCAGTCGTCTTAATTCACATGCATATAGAGCGTTTGACTCATTGTATTTCTGCTTTCGATGCAGAAAATCCAACATTTTGCGATTTCCTTCCCTTTTGCTACCGAATGTTTTTATTAAAAAATTCTTTATTGATTTCATGTTTTTAGTTTTGTTGCATCACACTTTGCCTCTAAATATACATCTTGTGCACTTCCTCTTAAATATAATGGTATTCGCTCTCGTACGACTATGTCTGGCCAGTGACATATCGTAATATATACCTCGAATTCTTTTATAAACGTTTCTAGTTCATTAATATTCCCATCGAATGGTTCTCCTCGAAATCTTTCTCTAAATTCTCCAACATTGACGTTGACATGGTTTATCTCTGGTATGTATGTCGACTCTGACCCATTCGGGTTGTTCACTTGGTTTCCGTCTAACATTATATCTCGACACAAACTTGTTATGCCTGAACTACTATCTTCCTTGTCTGTTGGTTTGATATCAGTTACCGGATATAATCGTTTCTTTTAATATCGTCGCTGTTTTCACCTTCGTTGGTTAAGCTGTCTGATTCAAATAATGTTTTCACTGACGCTGGTTTCTTATTGATTCTTCTGTTTCTCTTGGCTCTTTGTCTCTCTGCGTTTCCTAATAAACTAGAGCCTCCTTTACTCTGCAATCTCGTTCGATTGGCTTTATTATCAATTTTTCTCGCTTTAATAATCTCTTTTGAATTTCACTGTGTTTTGTTGGCCAACGCTTTTAATTTTCCTCTTGGTATTTAATTTGACTTTGTTTACCTTTCTTCTATCCTCGTTTGATTCTCTTGATTCTTTGCTTGGTTTCTTTTGAATTTTTGATTTCTCTTTATTACTCTTGAATTCTTGGCTTCTATTGACTTCCTTCTGAATTGTTTGCTTTATTCTAAAATAATTAACACTCCTAGTACATATCATAATATTTTATTCATTTTATCCTACCCTTCATTTATTTCCCTATTTTCCTTATTTTATACTACTCTTTACTCATTATTTCTCTCGCTGTTCGTTTTCTAATTCATGGTACGCTTTACTTTTGCTGGTTTGAATTTAAGTCCATTTTTAATTATCTATAACTCGTATCAATTATCTATATCGTCGTATCAATTATCTATCGTATAATCACAACATCAATTATATAATTCAAAAATATATATCATTAGTCATATACATATAAAACTCATCAGTAACTTAATTAATATCTCCTCATTCGCTTTTCCCCATTCAAAAATTCGGTTTCAGTTTCTCTTGCGCCGGCGCTCTATCGTAATTTTCCTTTACTCATTACATCTTTGTCGCACTTAATCTATTTCAATTTAATCAATTTCATCTTAATCATTTGTTTATAGTTAATCATCGATGCTTTGGTTTGCGCGATCTCTGCGTCTACATTTATTTACCATCGGCTCCCTGGCCGGTTTAATCAACTCATTTTAATCTCATGAAGTCTTTTACGACTCCTAGACGCCTGGGCTATTACACCATTACGCCATATATTCTACTATTACCCATCAACGCTTTGGTTTATTGGACCTCCGCGTCGGCATCGGCTTCCGGCCGGTTTAATCATAATTGAAGTCTTTTACGACTCCTAGACGCCTGGGCTTTTACACCATTACGCCATATATTCTACTATTACCCATCAACGCTTTGGTTTGTTGGACCTCCGCGTCGGCATCGGCTTTCGGCCGGTTTAATCATAATTGAAGTCTTTTACGACTCCTAGACGCCTGGGCATTTACACCATTACGCCGTATTCGCGGTCTTCGGTCCCTGACCGGTTTCAAATGCCTTAAATGAGGTTTCTTCAACCCCCAGACGCCTTCGGTTTTTTTTTCACCTACTATCGTCCCTACGGCGATTAAATTGAGTTTACAGTTGACTTTCGGACAAATTAAAAATTCAAGGCTCCTCCTACTCAAATTATTAATCTGCTGAGGCCTCACAACTAGCTCAATTCTTGGCCGCCTATTGAAAAGAGTCTAATACCGGTAACCATAATCTCATCGCCGTTTCACTGGGCCTATCGGTACTCGGTGTGGGCATCCGGGTTTTGTACCGACCCCTGCTAGCAATAATCACGAAGAAAATACATCCTATCTATCAGGATTTAAAAAACACGGAAATACCTAATCGCCTCGATCTTGATTCTCAAAAGTGATGAACCAGATCTCCCGACTAGTGAAGATAAAAGGAAATTGGATATGCAGTTGACTCTCGGTCTCCCGCCTCACAACTGGTCCAATCTTGGTTGCCTGTTGAGTACGAGTCCTTTACCGGTTGACCCGCATCTCACAACCGTTTCACTGGGCTCCTTAATACTCGGTGTAGGTAACTGGGTCTCTCTCGCTCGCTACCCTTCCGGGTTTTTGTATCAAGTCCCGCTAGCCAATCAAAAAATGCGCCCAATACTCGGTGTGATATCCGGGTTTTTGTATTGGGTGATCCAGCATCATCAGTCCCTTGGCTGATAATCTCCTGGACACTACAGTCCGGTGGTTAGCCGCTGTACTCGGGTGCCTCATCGCTAGGGAAAAATTCATATCATCCGATTTGAAGTCCAAAAACGGTTTCTTCAAATCCGCAGCTGCTCTCGGATAATTAAAATTTTTATCTTTTGGTGCACCTTTTCAATTTTTATTTTTTATCTTTTTCTTTTTATTTACCCTTCTAGTTTGTCCTTGTCTCCCAAATTCAAAAAATATAATAATCGCGTTGGTTCATTTCCCACAAGTGGTGATCAGTCACTCGACAGAAACTCCCCAACATTTGCGATGGGCCCTACTATACTCTTCTCATCAAGGTGATCAGGATTTCCCCATCCGGGTAAGCATCGTAGGGACGATATGCTTCTCATCCCCTTATGGTCCTGTCTCTCTATGCCAAAAATAAAAAAAAAACAGGAAAAAAAATGGTAATCGTACTGATCTTATAGATCAGCTCACACTTGATGCCATCCCAGCCAGTCCTGTATTTAATTCACGGCTTTCGCCAATTTAATTTGTGTGTTGCTTGTCTATTTATTTAACGGCTTTTGTGTATTTCATATGTCTATGTTCAACGTATGTTTTATACCTTTCGGTTGCTATTATGGAATTAGTTTTACTAACATTTTACTAACTCACACTCGGCTGCAATTCATTTCATCATCTTCAATTTTTCTACATCTCCCTCACTGAGGTACACTACTACTCTTTCTCTCATGTTTGCGTCACATACATTACAATCGCTTCAGTTTCAATGCACAATCTTGGCAATAACATAGATGTCCGCAAGGTACCATCATTATTTTTATCTCATTGCTTCTACACACACAACATTTGAATTCATTATCGATCGCCTCTCTTATCGCATCTTCAACCGTTTAAATTTTTATCTTTAATTCTTGCCATTTGATGTTAAATTTGGCCTTATCTAAACGTAAATTCTGAATCTGATATACTCTTTGAGTAGTTAATTCCACATTTGGTGTAGCAATTCTCGTCATTATACACAATTCATCATCTACTGGTCTTGGTTTTAAGATCAGAACATTCCATGCTAAATTTAATCTATTTCTTATTTTTAAATTGTTTTTTATGATTTCTTTTCTAAAATATTTATTTTTTAAACTAAAATATTTATTTTTTATAAATTTTATTGGGTCGTTTGGCCGTCATGATGGATTTCGCCATTTTTATGAATTGTTCTGGATTTTTATTCAAAATATCGATATAATTTTCTTTACGTAAGATTTTATGAAGATTTTCTTTAATTTTCTTTTTTAATTTTTACTAATCGCCTTTATTCGAATTTGTTTTTTGTTGTTTTATGTCTTTCGGTTATATTTGAGTAAGTTTTCGTGTAATACTTCTTGCTCGTGTTTTATTTTATTTTTAATTCAGATGTTTTATTTTTGGGTATATTATCTCTCTATTATCATTGTTTACTTGGTGTTTTATATATTTTTATTTAAGTAAACTTAATGCTGGGTATGCGTGTTGTGTACTGACACATTTCGTCCCATTCCCAACTTTGGGTCTAGAAATCAGTTCTAGCCCAACACTTGTTTGTGTTGGGCGGTTTTTCCGCGGACGTCCTCGCTTTCGTGGCTGATCTGGACCTCGCGGTGGACTTCTTGGGCGTTCCAGACCACGGCGAATGGCGGCTGTCCGTTCAGGGTAGCATTTAGATCGTGCATAGCCGTCGATGTCCTCGAGTTCACCGGCCAGGGTTGCGTTTTCGAGCCGTTGCAACCGGTCCACGGCTTCCTTTACATCCTCGAAGGCGTCGATCAGAGCTAGGGAGGTATTATTGATTGAGGGTTCCGTTTTTGGGACCACCGGAACCACATTCTGGTACGTCCAATCGTGGATCTTATACCAGATCCACCGGGACCTCAGTCTAGGTGATTTCTTCATCTCGGCTTAGTCGCGTGGATTCGTCTGCCTTCCTCTTGGGTTATGTTGAGTCTTGATGCAGATGCCAAAGGACTCGCGTGGCGGTCTTCTGGTCTGATATTAGGCATGCCTGTGATATTAAGAGAGATATTAAGCCGAATTTTTGTCCACTCCTCTACATCCGGTTACCCCAAGACATTTAGTACACAATTACATTTTAAGTTCAAACGTGACACGCATTTCATCCAAGGGACAACGATTTTTTCGTAATGAAAGTGATTTAAATTGCTAATTAATTTCCCTACTTGATTTTTCGATTTAACTTAAATTAGTTTGAAAATTACGTAATTCAAGATTTATAAATTACCAATTACGAAATTAAAGTTCGTGTATTAAAATTAGAGATTAATAACTTTAGGTTTAATGAATTAATAGTTGGTACAGTAAAAATGGATAAATTAACATTTTATAAATTTAATTTAAAGTCGCACATACCGATGCCTATTGTTTAAATTATTCAAAAGTTTGATTTATTAATTTAATATACAGACAATATGTTTAAAACTTTATATCAATATAGTTAACAGAAATTATGCTGCTAGGACCCACTATGGAAAGCGTGTATTGTTAATTGTCTGAATTTATATTCAGCTCTTCGCAATCCCTGACCATAGTGGTTGTAAGTGGCCCTCTCATCGACCGATATTTGATGGGTAAGTTAAATTTTGATTCTTTTTAAATTCGTCTAATTTCAGAAATGGGTCTCTAAACCCTCCGTTTGGGACATGACATCTCAGTCGGATAACGTATTCGAGATATTGCTGCCTGGCGGTAATCCAAAATATGCCGACATACTCAATTTGTGGGGTGTTTAGATGGAAATTTGTGTTCATTTCAAATTTTGGATCTATGCCGTGGGAATTTAAGGCAACAATTTGAACTCGAGGGAATTTAGAGTAGCCCTCTTTTCATTCACCCTTCTATATCATCGGTAAGACTTTTTCAGTGGCTAAAATGATTTCCTAAATAAATTTTATGATTTCGTTGAATACAATTTTTTCGCTCTTGTTGAATTTAATTAGATAATTTGTTTAGCATAAGGTAATAGTTATTAAGCAATTTTGTTAGCTTTTCATTTGAATTTAAGTAATTAGCGATTATAACTGTAACCTACGCTCCTCATTATTCCTAGTCTATGGTTGTACTGGGTATTTATCCCTAGCTTAAGCAGTCGCTCTCGGGGAAAAGGTTCCCTTGTCCTTTCTGGCATGCATGGGATCTACTTCTGGGGTAACAGGGTTAAAACTGCCAGGGTGTCACGGGTTCTAGCCCAACACAAGTTTCTAACTTAACTTTCGTATAAATCTGCACCACCTGTTCTTTCAAGTGGATTCCTCTGCCACGGAAGTTTAGTGATTGCGTCATCTCAACAACGACGTAAGCACATGATCTATTTTGTAAATGTTTAACCTATTCAGGAGGAAACCAAGTTCCTTTCATCCAATTTCCCATCTGGCCCTTTAACTGTGGACTACTCGCTATACATTTTAGACAAGGTACTCCAATGGTGTGACATACTCCGATTCGTACTACAAGACAAACAAAATACAAGTAGGTTTATTTACGAGTGGGGAAAACACTTTCACTTTCTGAAACCCTCTAGCGACCGCATATAATTATTTTATTTTACTACTAAACACTAGAGTTTGTGAAAAACCGGTCTTTTTGAAAATCGTGGTTTTTAGTTTTCGGTTCGGTTTTCGGTTTTTAGAAGATTTTGTCTATTTTTTAATATATTATTGTATAAATGGAAACCAAGCGGCCTAAAAACATTAAGATATTATAAGTATATTTATTCAATGAAAAGAACATAAAATAATCTTTCAATGATTCCAATTTATTTGCATTTTCTTCAATTCTATTCCGTATATGACGGTAAAAAATGAGAACTTGAAAACTTAAGTTAATCTACATTTTCCCATAAAACGCTTTCAAAAAAATCAAGACATTCAATGACTTATCTGTGAGGCGAGAGCGATGACGGTTACAAAAATTAGTTGTGTTTGAAAACACACGCTCCACATCAGTGAACGTTGGTTTAATTGTCAACAATGCATTAAATAATTTCTCTAAATTTTCAGTACGTTTTCCCGTATTTCTGAACAATGAGAATTCTTGATTCAACCATTTTTGATTCATCTGATTTAATTGGGCCAGGTTCACTCATTTGCTTCAATAGAAATTCCAGTTCTTCTCGAAGAGACAAATTTTCCTCGAGATCATCAGCGTGTAGGATATCTTCTGAATTATCAACACCATATAATCGATATGGAAGTTTTGATACAAATGATGTGTTTTAGCCAGGAACTAAGCTTGAGTCATTCGGGCCTCTAATTAAACCCATAATATCCTCGTTCAAACGTTCAGAAACTCGTACACTTAAGCACTCTAACAAACTATTGCTAATATTAGAGGTTAAACATTTTAATTTGTTCATCATAAATTTTTTAGTTTTCAACAGTGATTCAGTCATTCGAAATAATGAATTCCATCTGTGCCGATATAATTCAATTTCTTGTCCAAATTCAGCTTTTGTTTTTGATTAAAAAAACATGACTGCGAATAGAAGAAAGTTTAATATACTTGACTACTTTTCGAGCATTTTGAGGACTTCATTGTAAGACTTCATTGAAGGCTAAACCATCGTCATTAAGATCAGTATTCCAAATCTCCAAAATACCTCCATCAGTCTCGAAATTATCACCATCATCTTTCTCAGAATCTTGCTCATTTTCTTCCTCAATTTGTTCTGCTTCCTTCACTTTTTTGTAAAGAGCATCACTTACGCCTAAATGAATAGGGGATTAAGACAGTATTCAATTATTCTTGTTGAACGTAAGGTTTTTTCACTAACGGATGCGCCATCCTGTGTCGAACCGACAATATCATAATCCAAACACAATCCGCATGAACTTAAATTTTCATCAATCTTTTTAATTAATGTTTCTGCTGGACATGCTCCGAAGATCTTAACTAACCCGGTATTGTAGATCTTTTTCTCATTACGACAGTGCAGATTAATTCCGATGTATCGTCTTCGTCTGACATTTGAGTATTAATCGAACGTGCAGCTAAATTTTTCACCATTCTCAACTTTATTTTTAATATTACCAACTTTTTCTCTTCAAAATTTTCATAAATTAGTCTCATTACATCTCTTTCACAAGTCGGCAGTTTTGTGCCAACTTCTTGCACATATTTACGAATAGTCTTGTTTCAGTTATGGCTCGAATTGAAACACCATCTGTGGCCATATCCGATACTCGTTTATGTAATGATGCTAATTTAAAATAACTACCCAGTGTCTTGACTTTCTTTGATGTTGATGGACCCATATTGTCGTTTGATACTTCAGAACAGGGGTGGGGAACCTGCGGCCTTTATGCCCCATGCGGCCTCCCGGAGCTTCATGTGCGGCTTCCGGAGCCTTATCAAAATAAATCTTAATTTATATAAAAAACCATAAATTTTGAGAATTTACAAATAAAAATACTTGTAACTTCTGAACTGTATATATACCTTACTGTACAAGCATCCCGCCGACTACAAAGAACAATATATAAAGTCAATCATCCACACCCATTATTACAAAACGTATATAGAATGATGAATTATTTGCATCAATTTTTCGATTCAGAAATAATAAAAATTTTCCAGAAAATTTCGTATAGCTGCATTTTTTAAATCTGGAGAAGTAAAGTAATAAAAATCAAACAGAATATCAAAAATTTCAACACTTTTTCAAAAAAGGGCAAGCGATTTAAAAAAGTATTCATCATTGATATTGAGGTTAGTGTTATTATTTCTTCTACTTACCTTTCTGATCTGTCTTTAATTCTCGAATCTTCCTCTCGAATTTGCCGGGTTTGGGTTGGTAGGGTTTCTTGATGACTGTAGCCGCCGTCGGATTTCAGGAAAGAAGAGCCACTATCGCCGGGAAAAATTAGGTTTCTGAGTAGGGTGGCACTCGAATCACCCCAGCATCTATGTGTATCCCGATACAAAGCTCGATAATCCTTTGGTCCTGCTCTTTGATCGTGATCTTGAGATCACGAATGATCCTTGACCCGAGACTTTTCGATGGATTCGATCCTTTACTGTAATTTTTGGACATGCTCTGGTGGGAATGTTCAGGCTTCTTGTAACACTCGCAAGCAATATTATTCGATCTCTCGTTAATCTGACTACTTAAAGTTGCTTTATTAACTTTGATTTTTTACCTAATCTTGGTGAGCTGTTTGGTGGGATAGGTTTCTTTGATTCCCATTGATTCTTTACTGGAGTTATCGACCTTTTTCTTTTCTTGACATTGGCGCCAAATACTTCAGATTTTCTGGTAATTTTTAAATTCAATTCAATTTTCATTGATTTCTTCACAAGTTCATCGAAATTTGAAAAATCCACGTAGCATAGTGCTTTTTTTATTTCAGGATGTGCTCCAGTTATAAATTGATCTTGAAGCAGTTATCTGAATTTTTTTACCATTTCAACTTGCTCAGGCTTTGCTTCGAATGCTTTATCTACTAAAGTAGTTAGATGGTAGGCGAACTCACTTACTCATTCATTTGGAGTCTGCACTCGATTGCTTAATTTTTGTCGCATTATTCTTTTGATCTCATCCAACCAATGTCATTACCATTTCATCTTTTAATTTGGCCCAATCATTTCCAATTGTCTTTTTATCCACTTGCTGATAGAGTGGAAATCGTTGTAGTAGGCGTACATAGGCGTACATAGGCCAATAGGCGTACATATAATAATCACCCATAAAATCGGCAAACTCAACCTGGTCTCCTCCATACTGATTCACCGGTAATTTTTGAAAACTTGCGAAGTCTATCGTCTCGGCGTTATTTCTGGTCATCTTTACTTTTCACTTTACTTATTCACTCACTGCTAAATATTAAAATTAATAATCACTAATTACTACTTCTTTCAATTCTCCGGAATTTTTTTTCTCCGGATTATTTTCAAATTTTACCAATTTGATTTTCTTTAATCACCACTTTTCACCATTCATTATTCACCCACCAACATTTGATCATGTCGGGATCACCAAAAATATATGTTGGGTTTTATGATAATGTTGAGTTGGTGATAATATTTGTAAGTTAAAATATTTACTCTGACTCTAGGTGTGTCTTTGACTGCCACACAATTAACAATTAACACTGTAAACTTTATTGAATAACACAAATATTTTCACAATGATACAATTGGCTCAACAAGCTAACTATCGATTATACAGTGCTTATTACAACAATATGGTGAAGAATAGCGCACGCGTATACCCTTGATTTGACAAATCTCTCACAACTGAAGAGAGTAACAATTGGTAATTTAACTGGGTGTATTCTTATTTGACTTGGATTTACTCGCCGAACTTTACTCTGTTATCAACTGAATAAACTTTTAAGATTTTCTCTTTATTTCTGCTTTCTCTTTAAGTTTTTCTGCTTCAATTCTCTTCAAATTCTCCAAATAAATGTCGTCGTATTATTTCAAGTATTCTGTTCTTTATCGCAATATTCTGTCTCAAATTTTCTGTGACAACTCTGTTCCACAATTTTCCACAATTTTCTTACTCAAATGTTTCCTTGCAAATATTCTCCTTTAACTGTTTTCCTCGTAATTTTTCCCTTAATCGTTCTCAAAGTTGTTCTCTTAATTGTTCTGTTTGTTTCTGTTGTGCTTCCTCCTTTTATACCTCGTCACTTTGTGGCACTTCAGTTTATTTTTAGTTTCCCATTTTTCTCCAACATAATTTCCCAACTTTTCCCTGCAACCGAGTTATATTTGACAGCTGTCAAGATATTTTTTAATTTTCCCTTTTGTGGCTCCGGCCTGTTTTCTTTTTGTTCCCGTTATCTCTGACAAGCTGTCGAGGTAAGTACATTATTGTTGTTTCTGTTTTTCCCAATTTTGAAATTCTTTTTTCCTTTTGTACTATTTAACTAGTACTGACCATTGTTTTTGTTTTCTTGTCTGATTTCTTTTGTTTCATCCCCCTTTCTCATTTCTTATTTCTACTTTTACTTCCGTTTTCTTTACCGAGTTTCCATAGATCGTCCCGTTTGTCATGGCGATTTTCCTCCAAGTAATTTTATTTATTTATTCATAAATTTGTTACTTAGGTATCCTCAACAATAATAAACAGTCGACCGTTGGTAACTCTGACTCCACGTGTCCCAAAATTGATAAACACAAAGTCACAACAAATTTACAACTCTCAATAAATGATAAAATTTTTAATTAACAACAATTTCGTTTACACTACCTGATCTAGCTTCGCTCTAGAAAGTCTCGACCCTGTGCGTTTTAAAATAAGTTTCACCTTTTTATTTTCTATTCCACTCTTTGATTTGAATTCCTTTGATATTCTCGTTCGTCCTAACCCTTTAGTTCCTTTTGTAATTATCTTCTTCAGTTTTAGTTTCTTTTCCTCAAATTTCTACTCTCGTTTACTTTGTCCTTATCTGAGGCTACTGCCGATTATCTGAATTTGGAGTTTCCTTATATATTCCAATAATCGTTGTAATTGCTCCGTTTTAAACCTAATTGGTTTCCTCTGACAGACGACTTCCTTAGTTATCGTTCTCTAATTAGTTATTTCTGTTGACCCTTTTAGTAATTTCCCTTCTATTGTTTACCCTCGTTTATCAGACTGTTTAGCTAATTGCCCTCTAAATTCCCAAATTGTGTGCAGTATTTTAAGAAATTCATGATGATTTTCACTATATATCAATAGCGGCCCTGAAGCTTAGGCTTTATTAGTTTCATCTTAGATACTCTCTTATTATATATAACTAAAGTCAGGATGATAGCCTTATAAGAATATAATTTACAAGTATTTATGGTTAATAAGAAATTTGTGTTTCCCAAGTGATATTGTTAAGTTTGAAAAGTAAGTGACAGCTTATAATTATATTTTACAAGTATATAAATGTGAAATTTATTTACATTTTTAATTTGCATAAAATGACAGTTAATCTGTTTGGATTTATCTTGATATGTTTGATTTCTTTAAAAATAAATAAATTTTAAATTATTAGTTTTTTTATAAAATTAATATTCATTAGTTGAAAATAATTCCATGTGTTGTAGATAATAAAAATGTCAGATAATAATAATAATAATAATAATAATAATAATAATAATAATAATAATAATAATAATAATAATAATAATAATAATAATAATAATAATAATAATAATAATAATAATAATAATAATAATAATAATAATAATAATAATAATAATAATAATAATAATAATAATAATAATAATAATAATAATAATAATAATAATAATAATAATAATAATAATTATAATAATAATAATAATAATAATAATAATTATAATCATAATAATAATAATTATAATAATAATAATAATAATAATAATAATAATAATATAATAATAATAATAATAATAATAATAATAATAATAATAATAATAATAATAATAATAATAATAATATAATAATAATAATAATAATAATAATAATAATAATAATAATAATAATAATAATAATAATAATAATAATAATAATAATAATAATAATAATAATAATAATAATAATAATAATAATAATAAGTGTGACCAGTACCCTTGCGACCAATACCCATAAGAGTGGGGACAAAAATATTTTGTCGGATAAACTCGGATTATGTTGTAGATAAAAAAAATGTTAGATAATTATTATTAATATATATAGTCCGAGTTTATCCGACAAAATATTTTGTCGCCCTGTGGGTACAGGTCACAAAGGTACTGGTCACACTTATCATTATTATTATTATTATTATTATTATTATTATTATTATTATTATTATTATTATTATTATTATTATTATTATTATTATTATTATTATTATTATTATTATTAATATCTGACATTTTTATTATCTACAACACTTTGTTTTTACATGTCATTAAATTAATAAATTTTTAAAGATAAACATAAATTTTTGGAACAGCCTTTATTAAGTGTTAGTCAACCAATTTTTGTTTATATATTACACAGTAAAAAGAATATTTACAGTCTACTTAATTCGACATTTTACTTTATTCATAACCTTTTTGTATATTCGAGCACACATCGATACAATCACGTAGTAGAAAACTTGTTAACTCGCCACACACTTAATTCGTAATTCTCTACATTTTCCTTCGGATAATTCGCCACCTGTTGAGTTTATTCTGATTCATGTTTTATCAGCTTATCGCTTTTTACAAGTTACAACTATTGTAATCATGAATTAAATCTACATTCTCATCTTTCATACCAATTGGATCACCTGTGTCAGGTACTGCTTCACATATCTATGTCATATTTTTCTGTTAATTACTGCGCTTCATGTGGTGATAGTTTAATGACCCATGGGAACACGAGTAATGTGGAAATTTTTGCTTAACAGAGTTAACAGAGAAATTAGCTGCAGATCCTTTTGAATCAAGACTAAACTATAAAAATAGAAACACAAACTGAAAAACTGAAGTTGAATCTTGGAATCAGAGATAAATAAAACGAGCAATAAAGAAAAAAAGAAATGAGGCTTGCTACTAAATTGATGTGAGCAGTGTGAATTCAAATAAAAATATAAAGAATATAAAGCACCTGAGATGAAGTGAGAAGGCAGTCAGATCGATTTGTTAATTATCAGTTCAGCATCAGTAGTTCAGTGGCTGTTTATCTGAAATTGTTATTAAAAAGTTATATTCCTCACGAAGTGTTGCAATAAGCACTCGATATCAATTGGGTTTGGTACTGAACATTTAATGTCGCAATTGTATAATCATTTGTGCTGATCAATAAAAGTATGTATTGCCTGAAATTTGTTGTTATTGTTATCATCAAGGCACACCTTGGAGTCAGATCAATATTTTTTAATTTCATATATCACCAACAACCACAGCAGTATTAAAAGACTGAATATGGGTGATACTTAGATATTTCTACGGATGATGTAATACAAAAAATAATAATCTTTATTATTAAAAATATATTATTCGATTTATTCGCTACTTTTCTAACTCTCTTCGGGTGGTGAATTAACTCAAGTGATATTTTGGATAAATGTGATTGGTTAATATTTTTGCTATAATATATTACATACTAATATTATACTAATATTATTATATATAATATTATATAAAATTAACCGACTCCGACTTTATCTTATACTCCAACTGTGACTCCTATTTTTATTTTATAATTTGCTGCGTCTATCTAATTTATTTATATTGACTTATATACATGGTACATTTTGCAAAAACCTAGGCGTAAAAGTGGTGTACCTTATAGAGAGAGTTAACTGTAATAGTAATTGTCGTTTCTATACATTAATAGTGGTTTTAATTATACCAAATAACAAATGCAGTGACATACAAATCAGTAAATATTTTTCGTATTTATTATATTCAAAATCCATCAGTAAAAGAAATTTATCCTTTGAGTACGGTTTGAAATCGAAATAAGTAATATCAAATATTAAATTCCTATTTATTAAATCAAGAATTTACTTATGAAATTTTATTCTCTCCCATTAAAACGCGTATAAATTCACAGGATCTTGGTCTCCGGGTGTTGTCTCAGAAATAATTTCCATTGAAATAAAGATAGCAATCAGAAACCGACAGAATAGAAATTTTATGGGAATTATTCTTTATTAATTTATTATCTATCATTCATCCCTTAATATAAAATTTATAAATGAATTAATAGTTCAAAAATTCAAAATGGTAAGAAGTTGTTATTAACATTTATTAATAAAATAATGAAATTTTTTATAACTTAAAATGTTTAACATTTACATCATAACAATTGTTATTGCCAGATCAGTTTTTCTTCTAAAATTATAATTAATATGGAGCCGACCGTCCATCAAAATTCGAATATTATTTCAATTTCCTCTTTTCACATAGGTATTTGGACTTTAAAAAATGAATAAAAAGGTGTCTATATATTTTGTTATTATTATTATTATAATTATTATAATTATTATTATTATTATTATTATTATTATTATTATTATTATTATTATTATTATTATTATTATCACAATTTAACAAAATTCGAAAAATAGTAATTGAAGTGGAGAGAAATTTGAAAAAATAATTAAAAATTGATAGTTTTCGGGGGAAGCGGATATGAACTGATGTCAAGTGATGAGTCGAACACGAATATAGTAATATAAAATCGATATGAGTCCCTAGATAAAGTTAGATAAAGAAATAAAAATTTATTTATTTATTAATTTGGAAAAACGATTAAATTACGAATGCAAACCGTGAGCTTGACAAGCGAAATATCAGCCTGTCAAATTACTACATGATTTCACTACAGATTTTAGATTGATGTGGATAACAAATTAAATTGCGACAAAAATGTCAAAGGACCATTCTGGTAGAAGAAACAACCGAGAAAATATAACGTGAAAAATTAGAACTTTGTATAAAGAAAGGAAAACGCTTTTATCTGAGAAATCAGATTTGTTTATCTTGCTTAAATTCGTCTCCCTTGGGACAACTGCCCTTAGATGAAGCAAACGATAATGTTTAAATGTTTGAAAAATAGCGAGTGTGATCTGTAATGATAATTAATTGTGTAATAATAATTATTGTGTTGAGTTAGTATTATTTGATCAAGAGCATATGGAGATATATCCAAAAAATCATTAATAACAATCCAACAAATGGATCTCGACAAATTTATTCTGAATCTCAAAATTAGACGCCTCTAAATAATCACCTTATATTATAAAGCTATAAAATCTCCTTATTATAAAAATTTCTCTTTAATTTCCCCAATCGCTTCTCAAGAATTCTCTATTGTTGCTATAGTTGCTAATTTGTTTGACTAAACTTATTTAAAAGCTTGTCTGAATAAATAAAGAACATTTCCATCGAGATCAAATGATCACACAATTCAATTATTTTTTAGTCGATAATAGTTCTATGACCTAATTATAGAAAAATTCAATTAAGTCAAAATTTTAGTTAACAGCAAAATGAATAAAAAACAATATAAAAGTAAGATATAAATAATTAAATTGCGAATTTCAATGTACAGTATTTTCCTAATCATTATAATGATGATAATAATAATAATAATAATAATAATAATAATAATAATAATAATAATAATAATAATAATAATAATAATAATAATAATAATAATAATAATAATAATAATAATTGTTATGAGTGTTATTGTTGTTATTGTTGTTAATTACGTTATTTTGTAGGAGAATTTGAAGAGCCCGAAAGAGTCACCGTTAAAACTTGTAGCGGGACAATCGGGGTGCGTGTTGTGTTCAAAATAATAAATTTGCGACTACTTTAACAATATATATATTTTATTCAACAAATAAAAACAATATGTACTTTACTTATCAATTGTATAAATTACCGTTAATAATTGTCCTCCTATAAATGAACGGTTTATTGGATAAGCAAACAATCAATTTTGGTTAAATGATATTCAAATATTTCTTGAACTTGTAGTGATGAAGATTATAAATAGATAGTAATGGTTCTTCTATGAAGGAACGGATTAGTGAAATGTCAAATTCCAATTTCGGTTGAATGATGTGTATTCCTCGAGTATATAGGATCCGCGCGGAATCGTGGCAATACAAGAATTCGATAGTAATTTGTGTTCAAAATAAAATTCTTTATTGATATTGTTGAGATTCTCTTCTACGTTTTCTTTTTGATCGGCTATAAATTTAAATTTTGTTTTCTAGTTAATTTCTTCCTTAGATAAATTTTTATCGATTTTTTATATTTGTAATTTTTCCTATAGTGATAATTTACTATGGTAAATTATCACTATATAGTTTAATTTTTTTTTTTAAATTAAAATAAAACTTTCCCCACGTGCAACGTGCAGAAATGTTGTTTGTATTCATAACATACAACTAACAGAACCATAAAAAATAAAAAATTACAATACATTACAGAACTTCCCCCTTTAAAACCGGAGGTTAACATTTAAACGGCTTTACATAATTACATAGATAAGATAAAACATATGTTCTTGTGTTTTGTGATAATTTAGGTGTGTTTATGTTTTGTGTTTTACAACTAGCACTTTATAAAAATTGTACAACAAAATCTTGTGTGTGCATGTGTTGTTTATTTGAGGCAATCGCTTTAACGCTTTTTGTATTCTGGTGTGATTGTTGTGTTATTGTCGAAAATTTTTGTTGAGTTTTTTTCGCTGAATCTGATGTGTTTCTGGTTTGTTTGTATTTCTGTTCGTTCTTGAGTTTTGTACTTTGGGTGGTTGTTTTCGTGATATGGTTTTAATCTGCGTATGTTTATTTTGATTTGTTTATTGTCTTTTAAAATTGTGCCAACGTTTTTATACATATTTAACAGTTTGTATGGGCCTTCGTACTTTGTTTCAAATCCGCTAGTGAAGGGTTTCTTTACTAAAACCATGTCTATTATTAGTTCTGTTTGGTTTTGGGTTTTATTATTATTTTTGTTTTTTAGAATACTTTTTAGTATATGTATTTGTGATTCTTTGGCGGTAGTTTTTATCTTGTTTTCGTTTTCGTCCTTTAAGTTTGGTAGGTTTGTATGGTGTCCGAAAACTGATTGGCTAGGGCTTTTGTTGTTTAGGCTTGAAGGGTTGTTTCGTAATCCTATTAGTATTTCTGGTAATTTTTCTAACCAGTTGTTGTTATTATTTGTTTTTGTTCTGATTGCTTGTTTTAATGATCGGTGTAATCTCTCGACTTTTCCGTTTGATTGTGGATTGTATGCTGTTGTTCTGGTTTTGTTGATGTTATATTTGTTGCAAAGTCCTTTGAAAATGTCGGATTCAAATTGCCTACCCTGATCGCTGATTATTGTCTTTGGGCAGCCATACCGGGCGAACCAGTTTAATTCTAATTTACTGCATATTTTTGCTGCTGATATTTCCTTTATGGGAATGGCTTCGAACCAATTTGTTTTTCGGTCTATTATAGTTAATAAGTACTTGTGTTTATTATTTGGAGGTAGAGGACCGACTATGTCGATATGTATCGTTTCGAACGGTTCAGAACTTGGAAATTGTACAATTGTCGTTTTGAATTGTTTTGTTGTTATTTTATTCTTTTGACACCGTGGGCAATTTTTTACGAACGTTTTTACGTCCCTTCTCATATAAGGCCACACAACTTTGGTATGCAGAAGTTCGTATGTGGCTTTGTTTCCCGGATGGTAGATGTTGTGATATTTTTGGAGGTATTGATCGCGCAGTTCTGCTGGTACTACAATCCTTTTGTTATTGTCGTTTGAAGTGTCGTACCATATGCCGTCTATTTCTTCCAGATGGAGTGAATTCATCCTTGGAGTTTCGATTGTTGTTTCTTTTTGTTTAGTTTTTAACTTTTCTAACTCTATGATGGGTGTTATGTTAAGTGCATTTATGTCAGTTTCTATTCTTGATAATGCATCTGCACTTATGTTAGCAGAACCTGCTATGTATTTTATTTTGCAATTAAATTGTGAAATATAGTTTAATTGTCTTATTTGTCTCGGTGAAGGATTTTTCATGTTCATTGCGTTTATTAAGGGTTTATGGTCGGTATACACTTCGAAATCTTTTCCTTCCAAAACGTATTGGAAATGTCTGATTGTATCATGTAACGCTAATAACTCCCTGTCAAAAGTGGAGTATCTCATTTGGTGAGTTTTGAGTTTCTTTGAGAAGAAGGCTATTGGTCTTTTTTCGTTATTTTCTTCTTGGAATATTGTTCCGCCCATTGCTACTCCCGAACAATCTGTGTTGACTATGTATGGTAAATCTTGGTTGGGATAGTTTAGGATGCTTGCATTTTTCAGATTTTCTTTTGCCTGCTCGAACGCTGTTATTAGTTTTTCGTTCCAATCTATTTTGATGTTTCTCTTTATTTTGTTCAGTTCATTGAGAGGGGCTAGCATTTCACTACATCTTGGTATGTATTTGTGATAGAAATTGATCATTCCAAGGAAACGTCTTAGCTCTTTAGTAGTTTTGGGTAGGGGGTAATTTTTGATTGCTTTGATTTTGTCGTCTAAAGGTCTTGTTCCGTTTTCGTTTAACATGTGTCCCAGGAATTTTATTTCTGTTTTCAGAAATTCACATTTTTTTATGTTAATTATTAGTTCGTGTTTTCTTAATATTTCGAACACATTTTTAATATTTTGTATATGTTCTGTTTTGTTTGCAGATGCTATCAGAATGTCGTCAAGGTATGTGACTGTGTTCTGTTGATTTCGTAATATTTGGTCCAGGAAGCGTTGGAAAGTGGCTGCAGCATTTTTTAATCCGAAAGGCATTTTGTTATACTCGAACAGTCCTATGGGTGTGATGATTGCTGTTTTCTTTATGTCTTCAGTTCTGACGGGAATTTGATGATAGGCTTTTTGTAAATCGATTTTGCTGAAAATTTTGGGTTTGTTAAATCTGTTGATGATATCGTTTATTATTGGGATTGGGTATTTGTCGGCTGTTGTGATATTGTTTAATGCTCTGTAGTCTCCGCAGGCTCGCCATTCGCCGTTTGCCTTTTCTTTAAGCATGAGGGCTGATGACCAGTTTGAGTTTGAGTGTTTGACGATTTGATTTTCTAGTAGTTCGTCGAATATTTTCTTAGTTATCTCGAGTTTATTTTTGTCTAACTGTCTGACTTTTGCATGGACTGGGTTTCCGTTGCTAATTATTATGTGTTCGGTTATGCATTTGGTGTTATTGTTTGCTTCTAATTTATTAGTTATATTTGCTACATTTTGTATCAGTTTTGTGATTTCGTTAGGTATGTGCCAGTTTGTTTCTGTTTTATTTGTTTTTTCTTCACCGTTTTGGGCTGTTATTACTCCGATGTCACAATTGATTTGTTTTTTGGATTGTTTATTTTTGTGGTGTATGTCATTTGAATTGTTTGGTATGACTTTTCCATTCTTACAGTCGACTAGTAGATTATAGTATGAAAGGAAATCTGCTCCTAAAATAGCTTGTTTGACTTCAGCGATAGTGAATTGCCAATTGTATTGTGTGTTGTTGATAGTGATGTTAATGTTTTGCTTTCCGAACGTTTTTATTGGGCTGCCGTTTGCTGCGCACAAATTTGCGGTTTCGGTTTTGTGTTTTTGTATAGGTAATTCGGTAATAATGAAATTATTGAACCTGAATCAACAAGAAAATTGAGGCCGTTGCTATGCACCGTGAAGGTTTGGCTGTCACCCGATGTCGGTGCTATCATTGGTGACTTTATATGTTTCCCGACTCTTCTTTGTCGAAGGTGCAGGGTTTGTTGCATTTGTATGCTTTATTCCCAAATTTATTGTGGTAGTAACAATAGTTTTGGTTTGTGCATTTATTGGGGTTGTTCCCTGTTTTGTTTCTGTCGAAGCTGTTGCGGCTGCCAGATCGTGTATTTTGTCTGGAATAATTTTGTCTGTTTTCGTAATATTGAGTTCTCCTGGATTCTCTTCTTGTAATTCGGTTATGTCTTTTCTTAGATTTTTGTTTTCAATAATTATTTCGTCGAATTTTGTTACCAGAGTTGAGAGGAGTTTGTTCGTTTCTGTAGTTTCTGAGCTATTGTGTACAGGTTTGTTTTCGTTGCTCTTAAAATGATTTTTGTTTTGGTAAGTTCTACATATTGTTGGGTATATTTCGTCGTTGATTTTGTCTGCTATGTTTGCCAGAGTATCGAGGTCTGTACAGTTGCTGGCAGCTAGAATCCGTCTTATTTCAGGTGGCATTGCGCGCATGAAAAGGTCTTTGATGAACTCTTTTGACCCGGTGCTTGTTATTTTTGGTTGTAAGTATTCGAGTTTTGTCTTTAGGTTTCGCAGAAATTCAGACGGTTTGTCATTACCCAATTGGATATCTTTCAAACAGGATTCGAGTAGTTCTCGTCTGTTTACTTTGTTCCGATTTATTAAAGTGTTGTATAAGTTTTCGAAAGGGTTGTCGTCCTTTGATATTTCCTCTATTCTATCGGCTATCTCGTTCAGGATGTTGCTGGGAAGGGCGGCAATTATGTGAGAACAGACTGTTCTTGATGATTTAATGCCTGATAGGTTTAATGTTAATTTGGCAAATTCTAGCCATTTTGTGGGGTCCCGTTTTCGTCTGTGAAAAAATTTGGGATGTTTGCCTTGGGGTTTAGTATTGAGTTTACCGCGGATGAATTTTCGGGGTTGTAATAATAACTACTGCTTTCATGTGTTGGGTGTGTGTTTGTGTTGTTGGTGTTTGGGTTGTACTGGTGGTTAATGTTTTCCGGTGAGTGAGCATTTTCATAGTTGTTAGGTATCTGTGTAGTGTTTGTCGGGATTTGCAGGTTTGAAGCCATTTATTTGTTTTGTTGTTGTGTTGAAAAAAATATAATAGTTTAGTAGAAGGATATGGCCTACTGTGTTCGGCCAACAGTGTCACTAGCCTTTATAGTTCTATAATAACTATACTGAAAGGTTTCGTGATTGAAATAACAAATGTCGAATGCGTGTTATGTTATTGTTTTTTTAACTTCTGACACCAGTTGTTATGAGTGTTATTGTTGTTATTGTTGTTAATTACGTTATTTTGTAGGAGAATTTGAAGAGCCCGAAAGAGTCACCGTTAAAACTTGTAGCGGGACAATCGGGGTGCGTGTTGTGTTCAAAATAATAAATTTGCGACTACTTTAACAATATATATATTTTATTCAACAAATAAAAACAATATGTACTTTAATTATCAATTGTATAAATTACCGTTAATAATTGTCCTCCTATAAATGAACGGTTTATTGGATAAGCAAACAATCAATTTTGGTTAAATGATATTCAAATATTTCTTGAACTTGTAGTGATGAAGATTATAAATAGATAGTAATGGTTCTTCTATGAAGGAACGGATTAGTGAAATGTCAAATTCCAATTTCGGTTGAATGATGTGTATTCCTCGAGTATTCCTCGTGTATTCCTCGGGTTTTACAAAAACAGCGGTTTTCAAAAAACAGCTGTTACTGTTTTTTATTTTCGAAAAAACAGCTGATATTAGCTGTTTTTACTGTTTTTTCAATTTTCCCATAATTTTAATATTTAAAAAATACTGAAAATGTATATATTTATTTTTTTTCAATTTATTAATATCTTGGAAAATATTTATTATCTTTTATAACAACTTAATTCATATAACATCAGAAAACTTATTTATTTTTTATAGTAAAATTTCAAGAAAACCAAAGCTTTAAGAGCATCATCTGATAAGCGTGATCTAATTTTAGTGCAAAAATTTGTGCAAATTGAGAATACACGCTCAATGTCAGTCGATGTTGGTTTGATGCTAAGAAGTGCATTGTAAAGTTTTTGAAGATTTTCCGTTCGTTGTCCAGTATTCTTATACAAAGTGAATTCTGACTTAAGCCATTTAAAATCTACTCCAAGTACTTTCGGGGTTTGATCCATATATAAAAGCATATTAAGTTCTTCTTTTAGCGAAAGATTGGTGTTTTCAAATTCTTCTTGGGTAGAACCACGTATATCATCGCCATCATCAAATTCAAATATGCGTGAAGCTAAACGTCCAGCAAATGTTAATGTTGTTTCTGATGGAACAACTGATGAATCTTTGAGACTTTTCAAAAGATTCATAACATCTTTATTTATTCTTTCATCGATTCGTTGCTTTAAGTTATCATGCAGATCTTGACTTATTTCACTATTAATCATCGAAAGTTTCTTGAACATAAACTCTAAAATTATTTCAGCACTTACTAATGTCGCATCATCTTGACTTAAGCGTTCAACAGCAAGTTTAATCGGTTCCATAGCACAAAGAAGATTATTAAGAGCATCAAAATCAACAGAATCTATTTGCTATATTGCAATTAAATTCAGTTAACGTTTCTCGAATAGCCAATTCTGATTTTATAATTGAATCCAACATGGTAGGAATTGAATTCCAACGCGTCTTAATATCCAGATATAATTCACTGTTGCGGCCTGTCAAAGCTTTGTTTTTTGTTAGGAAAACATTATTGCGAACTGTTGAGTTCTTTATAAATTTGACAAGTTTTCGAGATGTTTGAAGCAGATCGTGATAGTTCAAATCAACATTCTCAATATCAATATCATTTGATAAACCAAGGCAATCATCATAGCATTCTGTATCTTCAATCTCATCGTTATTCCAATACGACTTTTCTTCATCAATACTTTTTTTCTTATACAAAGTATCACAAACTCCCAAATGAATAGCATGATTTAAACAAAACTGACCTATAATATCTAGCAATTGAATAAATTTCTTGTTAATTGCTGCTCCGTCTTGAGTAGATCCAACAATATCCTTATTCATATCAATTCCAAAATCGGCTAAATGTTCTTTCATTGCATTTATCATAACTTCTGCTGTGCAAGAACCAAAAATTCGAACAAGGCCAGTTTTCATTGTCATTTTATCGTCACTAGTATGTATGTTAACACCAAAAAAGCGTCTACCTCTAATTGTTGTGTATTCATCAACTGTCATTGAAAATTTGGTTCCAGAATCAATCTTTTGTTTAACAAGTGTTATCATTTTAGCTTTTTTCTCTAAAAAATCTTCAATAATCAGTTTCATGACATCGCGTTCATTGATAGGAAGTTTAAGACCATCGCGAGTAATAGATTGTCTGATGTAATTATTTCTTGTAATAGCTCTAATAGTTATACCATCAGTAGCAAGATCTGATACTATTTCTTTGAGAAATTTTTTAACTAGAAAATCTGAAATTGATTTTGTTCTCTTCTCTGATATTGTATCTTCTTTCGATGCACTAACTGTTGGCTTTTCCATGTCGATGCCATGGGTTTTGAGATGATTTTTTAAAGTTGTTGTAGAATTGCCAGAACAAGTTATAACTTTATTACATCGCTTGCATTGACCTTCAAGCACCTTTTTTAACACATTTTTTCGTTTTATAGCATAATCCCAAACTGAAGACATGGGTGAAATATAAAATTATGTTTTTAGAAGTTTGTTAGTATATAAATAATCAAACAAATATTTATCAACAATATCAATTAAATATTGACTTTTGTAAGTTATATTATAATATTAAAAATTCTTTTTAAAAAAATTGAAAAAGGATCGTTAAAAAACAGTATAAACAGCTTCGAAAAAACAGCTGTTTAATGTTTTCCGATTAAGACAAAAAAACAGCTGTTTTACTGTTGCTGTTTAACAGTAATGTAAAACCCTAAGTATATAGGATCCGCGCGGAATCGTGGCAATACAAGAATTCGATAGTAATTTGTGTTCAAAATAAAATTCTTTATTGATATTGTTGAGATTCTCTTCTACGTTTTCTTTTTGATCGGCTATAAATTTAAATTTTGTTTTCTAGTTAATTTCTTCCTTAGATAAATTTTTATCGATTTTTTATATTTGTAATTTTTCCTATAGTGATAATTTACTATGGTAAATTATCACTATATAGTTTAATTTTTTTTTTTAAATTAAAATAAAACTTTCCCCACGTGCAACGTGCAGAAATGTTGTTTGTATTCATAACATACAACTAACAGAACCATAAAAAATAAAAAATTACAATACATTACAATAATAATAATAATAATAATAATAATAATAATAATAATAATAATAATAATAATAATAATAATAATAATAATAATAATAATAATAATAATAATAATAATAATGATAATAATAATAATAATAATTGTGATTTGTTATTATTATTAAATTATTATTAAAACATTTTCATAATAAAACAATATTTAATAAAGTATTTGAGAAAACCATTGGAAATATTTCACACTCAAATACACAATTCGTGAGACAAAAAACATAAAAGAAATTATGAACAGCATCCGCTAATATTTCCATAAAATAAAATAATAAATTGAACATCAAATACATGGTTCAATTACTCTCCACTCTATAATACCTCGATTTTCAGGGAGAAATGTCTACAAAACCATTTCGGCACTGATATTGTCATGAATGAAAATATTATCATCACATTGATTATTGAGTTTATTTCGGAAATGTATACAATAAATAAACAATTTTTGTTTAAATCATGTGTATATATGTGTGTGTGTCATATTAATTTTCAAAAATGTGTCTCTTTTTTGCGAAAACTAACATATTAGACGGATGGATTTTGAAAACAACTCGAGCAATAAATCGGACCGGACTTAGAAAGTAGAAGGAATCGAAAATTGTATGAAATTGCAGTGAGTGAAGATATTGAAAAAGAAAGGAATTGCTTGAGATAATCGCTATTTCTTCATTCATTGTTGTCATAATACTGTTAACAATGAACAATGGTAGCACCAAAACCAAACACAATTGAAGAGGCCAAATTCTTTCGAAGTCTTCATAAGGGAAATCAATAATGTTGAGATTGAGATGAAAAACTGCTATGGCACCTGACACGTATGAATTGGAAGGATAATACATTTTGTAATTGCTACAAGGCATAAATTTTACAAATATTAATCCAAACACCAATAAACTCATGATATAAATTGAACTCATACAAACAAACACCGGAATTGAACGAAGAATTCTTTGAAACGGCTTGTCGAATGGCGGAAACATGCTCAGGTGTAAAATGACATCGATCATAAGAAGTCCTGCCAAAAGAACAATGAAAAGATCTACTGCAAAAATATAAGTTGTGTTGAATTTTGAAAAGCAAGTCCCCATCGTTTCCATAGCTAGCAGATCTATGAATAGGATGACATTGACAAGTGTCCAGAAGTATTGGGTAAGAGCATACGGCTGCCTGTAGGATTTGATACCGAATTCTTTGTCAATCTTGCTCGTTGTGAACATATCTCTATAAATGGAAAAAATAAACATCGACGAAACAAATCCATATTTGACTATGGAGATTGTTTTGATAATATAATTGATAATATATTTAGGCCGGTAATTTTTTGATAACCAATTTTCAAACGCCATTGTTGTGTTCGCACCGCCGCAATTGCTTCTTGGAGAGCCAGGAAGAGTTAATTTAGAGTTTCCTCCCTTCAAATATGCTAACTCTGATTCATAAATATCGTAATACAAAGCAGGAATGTAGTAAAGAATAAAAATTAAACTAATGGTCAAAGTTAACATAGTGTCTATAATTATGAGAGGTGATGAGCGTTTCTTGATAATTTCTGTCCAATAAAATATCAAAGGATAACTGATGAAAGAAGCCTTATCAAAGGCTTGAAGTTGATTTATTTTGATTCTCGTCAAAATATTTAGAGGCGAATAAATATAACGGGAATTTTGACTGAAAGGCGAATATTCTTTCACATCATACTCCAAAAGGTCGATCACTCCCATTGATGATTTGTGTATAATATATCCATCATTAGGAATATTTATTAACAAATAAAATATTTTCAAGGTGCACCGTATAATTGACGATTCAATGGGTCGAAACCCATAGCAATCCTCTTGATGTAGAAGCAGTCTCATGTCAATATGTTTGTGAGACCAAATAATGTCACAAATTTCATTGAAGATTTTTTCTTGCATTGAGGAGTGTATACACCTAAAGTAATTGGAAAATATAATTATATAGAATTATTCTCAAGTGCAAACATACTTGACTGAAATGCTAATAATTAGAGCATGAAATGCATATATGATATGCTTAGCATGAATATAGGGACCCATGAATTTCATTGTTTTAATCGATCCGTAAAAAACAGCAATTGTGAATGGGAAACTTATTTTATCGCATAAAAATTTCACCAGAATCGTTCGATGGACCGAATATTTGGAGTTGGACGCAAATTTCTCAAATGAACAATAAATCAGATTATAGTCAAGAAAGTACGACATAAGACAATTTTTCTTCGTGAGCCATTTTTCCAGGGCGTAATCGTCATCTTTGATGATACAGTTGCAAAGATATTCAAGATTTTCATTTTTTCTATGAATTGGACTTATTCTGGGTAAAAATATTTCATCCATCACGATATATTTTGCCTTGGAAATTTTGTTTGTTAAATAAATATTTTTAACCAATAGAATATGAGCTTTCTCGACAACATTACAATTGTTGTTTTCTTAGTTGTTTATTGTTATTTGAAAAATTTATTTTTCATGCTATCTGTTTTAGAAAGAGTTAACTTTCAGTTATTTAACTTGAAAAATGAGACGTAGGGGGGGGGGGCGAAAAACTTTTCTTGATTTCAAGAATTATAATTACTAAAGTATACAAATTGCAGTTTTCATAGCATAATGATTTTAATGCAGTTGAATGTTTAGAAATATTTTGAGGACCTTGAAATAGACTTCTTATTTGTCCCGTATTTTTTTGGGACAATCCTGTACATAGTCCTCAATAATACATCATTTCACCATGGTACAGATATCTGATAGTATCTGATAGACAGTATCTGATAAGACATGTTTCGTCTAGATTTTATAAAAATTTTATAAATTATTGATGTCAAAGAAACTAAATTGCTATGGATGTCGTAATCAATTAAAAATAATTAATTAAATTTGTTGAGTATTTTGTGCAAGTCGGTATTACTGTCTGACTCCATTGTGTTCTTTTCAAAATAAATAAACGACCCAACACAAAATCTTTATTTAAGACTGATGCAGTTCCACTTTAGTTACACTTTTTATTAATTCAACCACACTTGATACAACGCTTTTTGGTCTGCACTTTTCAATACAAATACAAAACTCACGCAGGGATAGATCTTTCAACGGGAGATGTCCCTTTCTGGTACGTTCGATTTAAATTATTCAATTGCTACTAATTTTAACGTTTTCTTTGTCGCTCTCGCTAAACTTCTTGTTTTCTTTTTCTTCGACCAACTGGCAATTCTGTTAACTTGCCGGTCGTTTTCATACCCATTCTATAATTGATTTTACTTTGCAAATTAGTCTGGATCCAACTTCCCCCCGGACTTCCTCTTGTAGCTCTAATTCGCTTTAAGGAATTTGTCCGTTTCCTTTGACGGCTCGCTCCAATTTAATTTTAGTCGGCTAATTTAATTGCCTTTCCTAATTTGATTGATGATTCAGGTTCTCTCAAATCGCTCGGGTTTTTTCATTGTCTCGGGTTTCCCATTAGCTCGGGTTCTCCATTAGTTAGTTAATTTTTAATTTATTTTTGTTTTTTGTTATTTATTCCTTCTAGGGACCCCCATTGAATTTATTTTATTATAGTTGAACTCGTCTCATTATTTAGCATCCGCCCATACCAGTTTCCTCCGGAAATATTCATTTTTTATTTTTTTTGATTTTTAATTAATATTTTGTACTTTAAATTTTTATTGTGAATTTGATGTTTTTATTGATTTTTTACCTCATTTTTGTGCCTCTCCTATTGAACCCCAACCAATTTATAATGTAAAAATCAACATATTTCTGAGGAGAAGTGGAAACAGGTGGCACTGAAAAAATATTAATGCATCAAATAATTTTAAATTTAAAAATTATTTATGTCATCAATCATCTAGAAGTAAAAAGCAAAATTCCTCTTTTGACAATTAATCGATAAAACGGATTCTAGAATTATAATGATTTAATATTCTAAAGGAAACTCGGTGGAAGAGAAATTTAACTAATTTGATAGGGTCTAACTCGTATTAAATGAAAGCAATTGATGGTTCTTAGATTTGTGGTTTTTGGTTGAACAAATGTCACGTAAATTTGACATAAAGAAAGTTTGGGAAATGTAAAGCAAAAACTAAGGCGGCAACTACCAACGGATTAATCGGATAAACCTTAGAAAATTGTTGAGGATATCTAATAATAAAGTCCAATAATTATCAAGTAAATAAAATGATTTGGGGGAAATGTATAAAATAAAATGTGTCATTAAGTGCTATTAGATTATAGATTATAAAAGGAAATACAACTTGAATAAAAACATAAATTGTTAGAGAACAGAATTTGAAAGTACAAAAGAAACAAAACTTAAACGAAACTCAAGTTATCGAATAAATTCAAGTCAAAGTTAAGAAAGCAACTAGATCAAATCTACCTATCATTGAAACCAGGTTGTAAAAGTACTATTCCTCCCGAAGGGGAGCACTCAGTTTGTCGTCGTAACAGATAATTTTTTGTGTCGCTGTAAATGGGTAATCAATTGTGTTAATGAATAAAGTTTATACTGTCTGGAGCTCGTTATTGTTATTAAACCAGGCACACTTGAAGTTAGATTAATAACTTATAATATTTAATTTCACCGCCAACAAAATGTGCAATTTTAAAAGTAATTATGGAAGATTATTAAAAATGATTATAGAATGATTAACTTAAACTAAAATAAAGTTCCCTGTGATATTCAATATAATTTTTAATAGTAAATAAATTTCTATCTAATTTTATTCTCATCGGTCCAATGTAAGATAATATATCAATCTATTTTAAAGTCCAGATATTTTTCAAGGACCTTTACGTGAGTTTCTGGCCAAAAAAAGCATTTGCAAACAAATCTTGAAAAAAGTCAGAAACAAATAAGGGGAAATTTTTCTTAAGGATTCTAATAGTTTTGTTCTTGATTTGATAATCCTGATAAAAGTTTGGATCCTATCAATATTTTCGACTTTTTAACGTAACTTTTGTCTATCCATAGAATTAAATTTCCCGGCTAAATTTTTTATCCCATAAACTCGTTGTATGAAGTCATTTTCTGTCAAACAAGACAATAGCAGTCTGAATACAAATTTGTTTGACGGAATATTTAGGTTTTTGATGTCGACTTTATTGTCTAGTCTAATAAATATTACTTGAATTCAAAACGGAATTTCATTAATAACTTAACTTGCAAGAAAAGAAATTATAACGAAATATAATTAATAATAATATTGTAGCGCTACTTAAAAAAAACCCGCCTTAAAATATCATTAAAATCAAAATCAAATATTTTTATTATTAAATGACAACAGGTCAAGAATTTATAATTTTCATATTATAATTTTAACTTGAAAAAGGCAGCGCCGAAAATTCGTGAGTATCAACATTAGGGTGGGTCGAATGTTAATAAATTTTGAGTTCAAGAAAGGAAACATGGTTAAAAAGTTGTATTTTGGTATAGAAAAATCGAATCAAACCATTTTACTTAGATTTATGGACATTTACTGCTCCCAACTTTTCTCCGAAAATGCAGTTCAACATAAGTGTGAAAACAATGTAATTTGGCTAGTGTCGGAATGTGTTTTGCGCCTTTGTCCATATTTAGATGTAGCTTTCTTAAGAGCTTATAAGTATATTATTTACTCTCTTGGGCTGAGATAGTATATTCTGTGTCCTCATCCCGCATTGAAATATATCCTGACAACGTCAGTGATTAGGAAGGGCCAAATTTGAATTATCCTTTTCAAAGACAAAAATCAACTTTCGAAATTATTTTTTATTAAAAACATCCAGCCAAAAGTTTAGAAATGTATTAGCGAGGGCATAAAAAGAAGTCACATGAAATCAGCTTTGCTTTGCACCTTGGGCAATTCCTTCCTTGATTTTTTACACAGTAGTACCATACCATGTCTGGACTTGTGACCAAACACTTTGCAACTGGCAGAAGAAACATCTTTGATGGCTCTTTCAGCGGCTTGAGAATGACAGGGAAATTGTTCTAATGTAATTTTCTTATTCATCTTCAATTCATGATCCAATATATGAGATAAAAGAGGGGGAGGCGTCAAATTACATTTTGTCCAGTCAATCATGTCAGCATATGATGTAGCAGACGACTGAAGAAAGACAGTATTCTTGTCCATAGTGCGAATCACTTCGGAAGGGAGAAAATTTTGTCTTGCAGTTATGATTTTTTCTGTTGCAAACTTTCTGATTTCTTCATCATCATCACCAACAGCAGCTAGGAGTATATTTTCTGGATGTGAGAAGTAATTGTTGTTCTGAATGACAGGAAAGATGATTTCTTGGTCTGATGGATCCAAATCCTGCAGAAGTTGGAGCATATAAAAAATATTTCTTGCACCATCTTGGCATGACGAGTGAATCTTTATATAAAACCATGACGGTCCATAGAAATTGACAATAAATTTCACTATTCGCATGAGAGGTTCAGATGGAGCAGTTTCGGACATATATAGTCGCAGAATTCTATTAGCTTTCGTTAGCCAGCGACTGTGATTCAAATTTCCTGGTTGTGCCATTTGTAGAAAAGGGACATCCTTGTTGTTGTGGTACCCTTTCTGGACTGCCAAGCATACTCTGAGGAAATACAATTGATCAGTGTTCAATTCTTTCTTGACATTTTCACTAATATCTACGACCTTTCCAGGAAGGGACATAAAGGCTACTACGGGCTTGTCTTTTGGATCAAAATCAAGAACACTTCCTATTTCACCACATGACGTTTTTGGACCTTTTGTTTCTCCACCATCGACGACTGAAAAATACTTCCTGAATGGCAATTCATTTGCATGCAACAAGCATATCAGCCATTGTAGAGGTCGCCCTAGGCTTTTTTCGAGTCTTCTGATTATTCCATTATTTTTTCCGGTGTTTGTATTGGTTCCGTCGCACACAATTGCTTGAAGGGTCAGTGAGGACTGCGTGCTAACGATGATTGACATGATTTCTTTGCCAATATCCACAGCTTTACTACTTTGAGGTACAACATGATCGATATATGTATCCCCTGGAAAGGCGACAATCACATAATGCTCCTCTTTTAGGATCCTTCTATGAAGTAAGGTGGAATCTTGTTTCCCGTCGAAACCGAGGCAAATCAAGTTTTTCGCTTCTGCTGAATGCTGTTCAATTTCTCTCTCCCTCCAGTACTTTCTCTGACGCCATAATTTTGCGGGATCGATGATTGTTTGAGAGGATAACAGTTCCATATCTTTCAGAAAAGCGTTTACTAGCAAACACGTGTCTCTGTTGCTCACACCACATCTGTCAACAGCTTTACTTAATTCAGGATAATGTCTTCTATTTTGAAATTCATCACATTCTTCTACGCTTGACTCTGAGCTTTCTGTTGAATTGTCTAACTTATCTTTACTTTCATCACTAGCGGCTTCACTCTCCGTGTCACTTCTTGAGGTCGGATGTAGATCGTTAACTTCAGTGTCCATTATTTCATTTTTCATTTGTTTTCCTTTTCCTGTAGGGCTGCTTTTCGTTTGTTTTCTCTTCAATTTTGAGGTTTCCTGTCTGTCCGTATTTCCGATTTTCATGTTTCTGGTAGTTTGTTGGTCAATCCAGAACTCCCACTCTAAGGTAGGAATTTTCAAGGCCAATCGGCATGTACACTGACTTCTTCCACGAGCACCATCATTAAAACATTTGCAGCAACATATGTCAAACAATTTGGAAAACGAGCTTAACTTATCTTGAAATTTGGCAGATGACCTCTTGCATACTGGATACTTCTCTAATTCACGCACTTTTGATATTAGTCGCTTGACACGAACCACAATACTACTGAACTCAACAGTTGGGATACTTGCCTTCATATAAATTTCCTTCACCTTATTTGCGAGAAGAGTTGCTTGTTCGTTAAAGCCAGTATGAAATTGCGTACATTTCTCATTGTAACAGTAATCACGAAACACATCTTCACAAGTAGGTAATTGGTTTCTGGGTAGTTCACAAGTTTGACCAAACAGACAATGACGTGATTTACTTCTTGTTTTGCGAAATTGCTTATTTCTCTGTCCCTTCATAACTGCTCTTCTGTACTCAGCTCTGGCAAAATAAAAGTGAATCATCAAGTTAACTTTTTTAATTATGTCCAGCAAACACTTGACATCCAATCGAAACAAATTAAATTATCTGAGTTTAGACTGACTAGTAGTATCCATGTGGATTATGTGTTGACTGTAGTGTGTGTGTTAGTATTGTTCAGAAGAAATTGTCTTTGTGAGTGCTTGTGTGAAGGTGCTTCCGTGAATTAACCTCTCTATACATGCACGCGTTAGCTTGGACTTGTGAATAGAGCATGTCAAAAATGGTCTTTCTGCAAGCGTGTGACTGCTTGCAGGATGAATTTACAATGGCACATGTGCGAGCATTTTTACTGGGATAGTACTAATACATACAAACAAAAGTTGGGACCTGTAAACCCTTTTAAACAGCAGTCTTTTGCAGGGATATTTCATTTTCTAGCATAAGCACAACTTTTTAGGCATGTTTGGAGAAAAAAAAAATTTTCGACCCACCCTAATCAACATACATCGATATATTACTGATTTATAGTCTTCAAGCTCTCTTTCTAATAAATATAATAATAGTTATAATTATAATTATAATAATTACTGATCACAATTCCAATGCCGTAATGAACCAGCACTATCGTTTTGCGTTTTCAGCAAAGGAGAAAGGGGAAAACATCTCAAGTGGACTTGAATTTTTTGAAAGGTACACAAGAGAAAAGTGGAAAGACGTTAAGAAAACAAATAACATTAAGAAGATAATATGAAAATGAACTCACAATATGGCACATAAGAGTAAAAGAAAAGATAAATAGCCAAAAAAGTAATTAAAGCGAAGCTAGAAAGGTAAAGACCACTGTCGACAGCTATTACCATAGGAAATATTGAGACTAGAAAAGCCAGTCATAGGAAATATTATGACTAAGAAAGCACAGTCAAATAAATATTGAAACTAGGAAAGTCAGTCGTAGGAATTTTTGAGGTCAGGAAAGCTCTGCCATAAAGAAATAAAAAATTAGACGAACTCGATAAAATGATAACGGAAGAGTCGTAAAGCACAACCATATAGCATACTTAAGCTTAGGGAATGGGAAAATAGAGCCAGAAAGACCTAACAAATAATAAAAAATAAAGGAATAAGAAAGAATAAAGAAGTAATAAAGAAGTAAAGTAACATAAGCAATAGAAGTAGAAACCTAACAATATACAATATCTGATCAAAACGAGATCTATGTTAGGGAATGCGCATCAAATAATGAATAAAGATAAAAAACTTTTTATTTATTTTGTTGTGAAAGTGAAAAAGAAGAAATTTAGAAGCGAACCGTTCAATCGAAGGCTAACAAGCTTGCTACATTTTTGAGAAATCTTGAAGTGTATATTACTGTGTGCGGATGGACGACAGATGCTATCAATAAATGAATGACACTTTTTCTATGTGATAGTGCATTGAAAGTGTACTTAGAAGCAAAAGACCGAAAAGTAGAGTTGGGTGAATGGAAGAACTATAAAGATTTCCTGAAACCAACGTTTGGGAATAACAAACCCATTAATCAAGAATTGAGTGAATTAACGTTATGAAAACAAAGGTAAAATGAGTTTGTAACCTTATTCGCTTGTTAATTAAGACGATGGACGGGAAACTGCCAGAAGAGAATTTGGTGGGGTATTTTATCGAAGGGCTACGAAGAGAAAAGGTTCGAGCCTCAGTAGGATGCCAAGTGTGTAAATCATTAGATGATGCATTGGCATGGGCCGTCCGAGGTGAACGATATCTTCCATCCAAAATAATGACAATGCAAGAAGAAGGAATGATAGCGGCGGCAACAGTAAAAACCGAAAACGAAAATAATAATCTGAAAGTGAAATATCAGGCATACAACAGATATTCAAAAGGCCCAGAGAATACTAAGACGAAAAAATACTAGTAATAATAACAGGAATAATGGACAGAGAAATAATTTCCAAAATAAAAATTGAATTAGTATCAACAAACCAAGCCAAAGTATTCAAGAAGATGGTAAACAAATGAATGTGATGCAGGAGATATCACTGATGAAGCATATGACGCAACAATTAATGAGACTAAGCCATCAACAACCAACAAAATGCCAACAAATGCAAAAAATCCGAATGATGAGAAGTTCAGAAACCTCAAGAAACTATGAAACCCAGTGGCAAAATGAGCAAGACTGGCAAAGATTACAAGCGAGGAAGAACTAGTGAAACAAGTGCGATATAAATAAAGACAGGGCAATCCGGCCATATTCAATATGATGAAATTGATTAGATACTAAAGAGTAATATTGTTACAAATATGGTAAAGACTCTAAGCCAAACAAACAATGGAAAAGTCAACAGAAAGGAAAAACCAGAACCAGTTCGAAACCTGATCAAATAACAACTGAAATGATGATGAGAAGCCAGGTCCAACCAATAGAGAAGTCGGACAAGAGGATCCAGCAAACCAATTAAAACGAGATATGTTTACGAATCGGAATGATGAGAATCATAAGAGACGACGGAAAAAGTCACATACGTAGTCTCGCAGCAGAAAAATATTACATATGACGGAGAATGATGATCAAACAAAACAATCAACAAAAGATAAAAATGAAAGCAAACGCAAGGAGGAGGTAGTCGAAATAGTACTAGACAAAAGATGAACTGATACAATATGTTATAGCAACAATACATCTCATATTACAAAATATGAAATTCATAGAACAAGCTTCGTTCTATGGATATCAGCAAAGGCTGCTAAAATTAGAAAGCACAGAAGGAGGTATTATACCATGTTGAGAAAAGGCACTATTCGACCAACATTTGAATCAGTTTAAACAACCTGATACACTGATGTATGATATAAACATCTTCATTGCAAGGTCCATTGAACGAATATAGATAAAAAGCAAAGATACCAACGAATTGTTCGACTGGATAAAGGAACATATGGGCAGTTCTAATAAAAGAAAATATCTATATCAAAGAGATTGGTGAATGAAAGTGGATATGCACCTCATAGACGCTTTATTATGGCCGGGAGAACACAAGATCCTAACAATAGTGAAGAACAAGACACCGATAACGAGTGAGCCACAGATGGGCAAAGAATGTCAAAGTGGAATATGACTTCAACATAAAATACAAACTAATTCGCCAAATTTGAGATGAATTGGAAAATAATTGGGATTTATTAATCGAACAAAACCCAACAAAAATGAAAGAATGTATGAGTAATCTACGAAATACAAAGATAGTACGATTTGGTAATTATCACCAGGTTAATTAGAAGATACGGAAGGTTAATCATGAAAATGCAAAGGGATCTAAAAATCAATGATTACCCAATGAGCAATAACAAACCTTAACAATGAAAAATTAATGCCAATTTAATGAGCTAATGGCAATGATAAACGAGACCAGAATAGAAGAAGTCAGGGTAAATAGTGAAGAAGGAATGTGGTCATAAACTCATTTTATAATTGGATGATGATACTTAGAGGAATTTGGTATTTGGGACGATGAACAAACGATAAAGATTATACCGATGATGAGCCATCGACCAATACATATTCTCAACATAAAGAACTGGAGGAAGTGCAGGAAGAAGCATATCTAAAATTAAGGAGGATAATAGAAATCCATGAAAAATGACTAAAAGATCCGGAGTTAAAAGATGTAATGAAAAAGCTAGACACTGGCAATTGTGAAACAACACCGTGGGAATGAGTCTGGAACGAAGGGGATAGGAAATGGAATATTAAGGATGGAATATTCGAGGAGAATGGCATTGAGGAAACAAACGAAGGACTCCAAGACAAACTGCAGAAGAGACAGAATCAATGTCGGATGAAACTGAGGAAGACGATACCGCGGAAGAAGAAACAGAAACAAAACGAATCTGTGCGGTAAAAAGACACAAATTTTATTTTGCAGATATGGGCGGAGAGGAAGCGCAAGAACTTCAAAAAGTCACAGAGAATAGGAAATGACAAGGACTCGTTAAAATTTTAAGATCAGGTGTATGAAATCAACAAAGATCAGCAGTAGATCTGGCGAAATATATCGTCATATGATGAAAATATCAACATTTTGAGAGAATTAGTCAAAGATATTGAGTAATATTGACCGGGAAACGAATGGTATCCAGAACAATTCTAGCAAGTAATCCAAAAATGGGAAAACTAAAAATGAACACAAGGAAGCTCTGGAAAATATAAAATCAAAGTTCAATGTCCAGATCAAACAATCGAAGAGTTAGAAGTACACCCAACAGTGAAAATTAGAGAACTACAAGAGAAACTGCCATTCATAGCTCCATTTCATCTACAACTCCATGGGCGATCATTGGAAAACAATTTAGACATTGGCGCTACACCCATTGTATTAGACGAAATCAACACGTTAACAATGGCCAAAACTTTTAGAATGTCACTTAAAAGAAAAACCCAAAGGAGAAAACGGCTTAAGGAAGCTTGAGTACACCAAGCCCAAATAAAGAACAAGGACAATTAACAAAACTAGAAAATGAAGACAAAATAACCATTTTGAAAGATAGTGAAGATGAGAACGAACCAGTCAAACTTTGAACTAAAAGTGGAAAATGGACAACCAGCCAATGTCAAGACAATGAGTGGAGGGAACGGGAGTGGTTTGATATTACCACAGAAACAGTGACAGGTGATAAACTCTCACCAACTAAGAAAGAAGCGACAAAAGCTAAAGTGACTAAGCTAAGCCAGATGCTAGTGGAAGAGTGGAACAAATGGTTAGGAAACCAAAATAATTAGTTACCAAGAACAATAACAGAAGCCAAAGAGAGTCACGAAACAACAAGAGAAAATAAAACTGTGATGGAAAGCGAGCAGGAGGAAGACCAAGAAGAGAAGGAAAAAATCCAGAAACTAAGACTAAAGAACAGATGCAAAGAAAACAATGGAGAATACGAATGGGAAAGTTGGAAAAAGTAGTATACGAGATAATAGAAACCCAGCCAAAAGTGGAACAAGGATTGGAATGGATACGTGAACTATTAATGGATATTATGGTAATAACCAACAATCAAATATGGAGAATGTGGCAAAGAAAACAAGCCAGTGGAGAAGTGAAACAATTATGTAATATTGTGGCAGGAATAATTTCCAAGTTAATAAAAGAGAAAACAAAAACTACCAAATGGGATTGAGACGAAACCAAGCGTGTCGTCGCACAATTGACGATAAACGCTGACGAACATCAGTTAGTGGCAATAAATTATCTTATGTATAATCTAATGGGGCTCGCAGTCAGCAAAGCACCCAATAAACAACTCATAAACCACGTAGAAATTACGGTCAAAATAATAGAAGAAAATGAACTTGCGAAAAGGGTGGAAAAGCTTCATACAAACATCTCGGAAAATGACAAGGATAGATTAATGCAAACGAAATTGAAAAAGCTGTTAAATGAATTAGAATATGAAATGCCGACAAAAGATCCTGCATATAAAAAGGCCACTTTAAATTCATTAATGGATGCGGTGCTGAAATGGTGCAAATCAGCCACGAGGGAGACGAGCACTTTGATAAATAGTTAGAAATTCCATTTAAAATTTGATTCCAAAAAACAAGAAATAAAATAGCAGCTGAATATTGACAATATTGATTTATTTGAAAAGTCAATAAATTCGATAAATTGAAAAAATAAAACAGCATCAGAATTATGAAATTTTGATTTATATAAAAAAGAAATCAGTAAATTAGATAAATAGAAATTCAATGTATAGAAAAATAGAAAAAAATATCAGAAAATAATAAAAAATGTACAAAATTGATTAACTTTTTAAAAAAATCAATAATTATATGGAATAAAAAATTGAGTAGAAATTCAAATTTATTTACAACAGTTACACATAATGACCCTGGAACCGAGATTGGCGCCGTTGAATTAGATCTGACAGGGGTGCTGTATCATTGAGATCGGGATGGATAATTGACAGTTGCTTGTTGACATCCGCATAAACGGCATCGATTTTCTTAACGGTTTCCTTGTCCCCGAAATAGTAAATTTTCATCTGCAAAAAGAACAAAATGATAGTCTCAATAAACTGCTCATAATCGGTAAAATCCCCATTGACGACATCGTGACTGATTTTAGTTATGTTCAGCAGAGATCTATATAGTGAACAGAATGAGAATTAAAATCGGTTAAAAAAGCTTCATCACCAACTGGTTAAATATCCCCGTGTCTGGTCTCAACGGTTTCGTGAGGATCGACGAGTACGGGTGATCAAGCACCATTTTCGTAATGTTGCGCATTATTTTTTTCTTTCCATCTGTATCTTTATTGATGTCTAAAACACAATGTCAATGGAAGCGTCAATATCACCAACTCATATAATGGAGCTTTAACATCAATAATTTCTTTCACCTTCTTCACAGGTGATTTTTGTCAAATTTTCTTTATCTTCATTTCTTTTTCATATCGATTATCGACCGATATTTTGTAGTAAAAAAATCGATGATCGAAAAAAGGAATGGAGATAAAGAAAATTGTAACATTCAAACAGATACAATATAAAATAAAGGAATATGTATAAGTAGGAGATATTCGAGTGGCCAAAATAAGTGAAGCTATGAAATCAAAATTTGAAGAGCGCAAAAGAAAGCAACTGAAGCAATAAATAAATAAATTCAACGCATTGTTTGAAATCGGGTCAATAATTGTTAATATCCAAATTCATTGATAACTCAACAATATTTACAATTAAATAGCATAATAAATTGAAGTTTTTTTTCTTAAAGTAGATTTATTTAGAGTGTAATTTATCAAATTTCTTAAGAAACTAGTTTAAGAATCCCTTATAAGGCAAACAATGAAACAAATCGTGATAATCTATTTATCTGCATTTTTTTAAATATAATAATAATTTAGGAATCTATTTATTTATTAATATTAAATTAATTCATAAATTAATTATTATACTAAGAAATGGATAAATAAAAGATTAAGGCAGTGGTTCTCAACCCGTGTTCCGCGAAAAAAATGACATTTTATCTGTAAATTTGCATTTAAGATACATATCATCAAAAACCTCAATTAATTTTTTATATAAGATGATTCAATAAGAAAGCCGTTACACAGATATATAAACATACAAATATAAAAGTGTTTATATTGCTTGTTATTGTTGCGCGTGGTATTTTCTTTGCTTATAAGAAGGCATTGTTTACGTTTACGACAGATTTATAGTAATTTGTGATTGGTCACTCATTGTAGCCCACAATTTGTGGGCAAGTATTTTTTTGTCAGTGTTCCGCGTAAAAAAAAATCATGTGAATGGTGTTCTGCACTTTTATATTAATTGAGAACCACTGTGTTAATATAATTAGATATTTTTAGCCCTTCCCTTAAAATTGGTTTAGTTGATACTTTGTCTTAATTCATAACATTAAAATTTACTGTAAGTCATTTTGTCTAGAGTTTTTTGTACTCCTAAACCTGATTGACGAGCTCGCTTTCTCTTTCGACCATGTTTGGTTTCTTTATTTGATGTGGCAAGCAATTCATCCAAATCATCGAATGTTGCATGAGAAACACCAGTGTCAACAGACTGAGATCCTGGGGTCATTTCACAGCTTTCGGTAGCTACTGACACAGTAAGACGTGTAGTTAATGCTTCTTGCGTTGATGCTGAACTGTGAGGGCTGTAACGGTATGGACCTGGATTGGAATTCTGACGATCGGTTAAAGTTTGCAACAACCCCGATGACATTTTACTATTCAAGAATTCAGACATTGATGGACTGGCTTTGAAAAATTCCTCTTCCCACAAACGGAGCTTTTCATCCATTTCTGGATTCGATTCATTTCCAGATATATTCCAGCCAGCAATAACTTTGCAGTCAGCAAATCTCTTGATAAAACCACTATCTTTCTCTAAAATGCATATATTAAAACAACGAAATTTTTCTTTTTAGTAGAACTGATATATTAGGCCAATTAAATTTCATTGAAGCCTTTAATTACTTTAAATATTCGAACTATCAAGCTCGTAATATTCGATTTTTGAGCGTTTTATAATGTATTTTATTAAATAATCATGGAAATTTTTAAAATTCAATAAAACTAAAAATTGAGAAGATTATTGATTTAATCACAAGTGAATGAAAGTGATTCAATGGACGTTCTGTCATATTGTGGTAGTATTCTTCTATACAAATTACATTTTAGTTCCATATTACGTCGACGTTGTAATCACAGTCTGAGGGAAAAGTGAGAAAACGCGTTATTAGGTATTTTATTATTTTGGAAGTTACATTTTTGACTGAAATCTAACAACACTTGGTCTGTCTGAAATCGTGTAATTAGTACATCTTACCATTCTTTGTCGCTTATTCCCCTTGTACTGTCCAAATATTGAAAAGAAGATACAAAAAAGAATCATTGGCAACTGTCGTAACATTTCAGTTCTTCGTGGAGAGATTATTAACACAGATGGTTGAGCAGTTCATTTAATTCCTGCCATCAAGGAATAATACGGGTGATGGAATTCGATAACGTGAATGACTTATCCACCAGGAATGATATATTTGTTAATCGGAGTAAAAATTCTCTCCAAAATATTGTTTCTCATTTAAAATTATTCTTGTCTACAGATTGAAGCGTTCTCAATAACTCGATGGGGAGATAACATTTCTAATTGAATGTTGTATTGTTGTTGATTTTGAATAATTTCAATGTTGTTAGCATGGTTAATTATTAATAAAATATAATATTCATTTAAAAATATAATGAATCGATATTATAATAATTAAAATTTGACAAACCAAGATTAAAATCAATTATTATTATTATATACTTTAGTAATAAATTTTCATATTTCATTTAATGGCTGCTTATAGCGTTAATCATAAATAAAATTTCAGATATGTGGAAGTCAATTTTGCTAAAAATTGGTACATATTTCACGAATAGCTTTTTCGCTAATTAGATTATTAAACTTATCGTTTTAAAATATTGACAGGACATCTGAATTGGTACTTTTGATTGTTCATCGGAAATTTCGGCATAGACACGACATTTTAATTAAATATTGATGATTCATTTTAATACTTTATTTGTAAATAGAAAGAGTCAGTTAAAATTAATATTGAATTCCATTAGAATTAATTCATATCCAACTATGCATAAAACCAAATTACCAAGATTAACAATTATCGGAAACTTCTATAAGGGTTAAATAATGTACTTGTTCCAGAAATAAGTGGGTTGGAACATAATTACTAGCGAACACCACCTTCAATAATTATGTGAATTAACAGTAATTGCCTTCATTGCTATGATCTTTTTAAATAATACTGCAAAAAAAAATTATCAACAAATATTTGCATTCTAACCTACAATATTTGTCATATTCGTTATTCCAGCTTCTTTCATGGCAGTCTCGAAAGGAATGTATTGAATTTCATCTTCACAAATTTCCTCCAAAGTTTCAGTAGCATCGGAATCAGTTTCAGTGTCTGAATCACTGACAGAAAACCCAGATGCTTCATATAATTTACTAAGCACTTCGTCGGGGAATATATCAACACCTCCAGAAACACAAATTCTACCATCACTTAACCTTCTAAGCCAAGACTCCGACATTTCTTTGATACACTTCTCACGATTAACTTTAAATTCTATTTTTTCTAATCCAAATGCAATTCCAATCCAATCTTCACCAACAATGCTGTATATTTTTTCTCTCATATCACGGAGTCTGTCTTTGTCAATTTCCGCAATTCGACCTTCTTCGAATAACTTAAGATCTGATTGTAATAATCCGTAGTCTTCTCTTCCATGTTGTTGTTCCAGATAATTATAAAACTTTTTCAATGCAATTTCTGTCAGTTCTGATGATTTAACTATTTTCACTCCTTGTTTTAAACATTCCTGGCGAGTAGTTGCCAATATATAATTATACTGTCGACGAAAATCTTCTTCGGTAAAGTTATTGATATCAGAATCAATTGCAGCGGTCAAAAATACAGAAAACATATCTCTTAGTTCATTAACGTGCTTATACCACTCATTTTCACCATAGCTGCGAATAAACTGTAACAAAATATAATTCTGTTCAATTGACCAATTCATACTAGCAAAATTTGGAAATCTTCAATTTTTAAATTAAATATTAATAAAATTTTAAATTAAAAATTTTTTCTATTTTAAATTAGGGACCAAAAATGTAATTTTTAAAACAAAATAATAAACAAAATGTAATATTTATTTTAATATACAATTTCAAATTTTTTAAAATTTTCCATCAAAAAACACGACAATGACATCATTTGTAAATATTCATCTGCCCCAGTTACTATTTGCTGTTCACATAATGCTAATCGTTCAAAAAATTCAGCTTTAATCGAATCTTTGATGTCACTTTGTAGAATATTCGCTTGCAATTCTCCGATTAATCCAGTTATTGAATACTTGGATGACAAAATTATGTTGTTACAAAGTTTAATTTGATCAAATGAATTGCTACGAACAGCTTGCATAAATTGCTTGACGTAAGCTTGAGGGAAAATTTCAACAATCTCATTGAGTAAATCTTCATTTATTGCATTTTTGCCTGCAGTTAAGGATGCGCGTTGTAATAGAGTAATTGCTTGCCGTAGATCACCTTCAGACATTTCTACTAACTTCGTCAATACAGCTTGTGATATATTGACGTTTTCTGCTGCACTTATAGTTAACAATCTAGAAATTGCAACATCTCGATCAAGAGGCTTGAATCGAAATTTTGCACACCGAGAAGTGATTGGATCAATTATTTTAGATATATAATTACAAATAAGACAGAATCTTGTTGATTTGCACTCTACTTCCATGGTTCTTCTTAATGCACTCTAAAATATATAATTATTTTAATTTAAATATAATTTCTATATCATTAGAATTTAAATTGAACAAGCTTAGGTTATTCATAAAGTTAAATTATAATAACTAAATAATATAAAAATTATTACTTGAGCAGCAGTAGTCATAGAATCAGCTTCATCAAGAATAACCAATTTAAATGAAGGAATTATTTTCTCATCTTCACCATTTCTGATTTTTGCTGACACTGAATACTTAGAAAACTTTTTCACTTTTTCACGAATAACTGATATTCCTCTTTCATCAGACGCATTTAACTCCAACACTCTGTCCCGATACTTTAAGCTATAATTTATAAAAATGAATCTTATTTTATTAAATGATATATACCCAAATAATTCTTTAGCTGCTGCTAAAATTGTTGATGTTTTGCCTGTACCAGGTGGTCCATAGAATAAAAAATTTGGAAACTAAAAAATAAATAATTGAAATTACGTATATATACTTACATCAGAACCACTGATACACTTTTTCAACATAGCCACAACTTCATCTTGGTAAGCAATATCATCCATAGTTTTCGGTCTACTACATATGACGATAACCTTTATATGTATTAAAATGCTATACTATTTTTCAACCCATGGTATATGCTCTTTTAAAATATTTCTCTCACTATTTACGCTAATTGTAGTATCATCTGTTTTAGATTTAAAATTAAGCCATTTGTCCATTACAATTTTTAAACTTTTAAATATTTATCAATAAATTTAAACAAAGATTCGACTTATAATTAAAAGTAATCAACTATTATTCAAAATTTTAACTATTTAACAACATATGTTTGAATACTAAAAAATATTTACTAAATAATTTATAAGTAATAATAATAACTGCATATGTAAATAATAACAATTGAGTAACGTGTGTCATAAATAGTATAATAGCACACATTCTCTGTATTATCAGAAAATGAATCATTTGAAATGATGTTTTGTCAACAAAATTTTTTCTTTCCCATCTATTAATGAATGAAATCGATACAATTTCCTATTCTCAGTTGTCATTTTAAATTTAATCTTATTTTTTGTGGAATTATTAATAATAATGATTCCTAAATTAACAATTTTGGTTTACATATTTGTAGGAGTCATATTATTAAATAATAAATCCCTTTCGAGTAGTGACATCCCAGCACTTCCAAGAGGACAATTTTCAGGTTAATTTTAGATGTATAAAAATCAATAATACCTTAATAGAAAAAATAGATAGTCAATACTTGGATAGAAACTACGATTCTCAATGGAATACTGAAGTTGCAGAAGTTTTGCAACTTTTAGGAGTTAATGATAACCGAGGTTATTTTAAAAGATATTTTATTTTTTGTTTAATTTTTATAGAAACTTCAAACAACTTTCTCAAACATAGTAAAAGTAAAAGAGAACAAGTTCCATTAGATGTGTCCGGACATGGTTGGCATGTAAGCCGACCTAAATTTAGATGGCAGTATACTGGTAACTTATATATTAATGCTATCAATTTAAAAATATTTAGTCATTGCCACAGTGTGTAGTATTGCGGCAATTTCTGGTATGGCAGTAGCGGCGACTTGTTATTATAAGTATAAGTTCTCTTCTATTAATGTTTATTTAAAAGTATATTTTAAGAATGCAACAAGCAACTAAAAATAATACACTGATTGGATCTCGTTCAAATAGCTCCAATAATGGATCAGGAATTGTTGCTCTAGGGGGATCAAATTCAGGAGATAAGAAATTGGCCCAGTCTGCTCAGATGTATCACTACCAACATCAAAAGCAACAAATGATAGCATTAGAAAAGTTGACAAATTGTATTAAGAAAACTAATATAATTTTTTTATTTTTAGAGCCGATAGTAATCTGAGAAATGAGGCAAGTGACGATGAAAGCGAACCTGATGATGCGGTTGATGATTTTACAGTTTATGAATGTCCAGGAATGGCAATGGTAACGATTTGCTATGGAAATTTTATTTATAATATTTAGGGTGGTGAACTTGAAGTGAAAAACCCTCTTTTTCAGGCAGATCCACCGAGCCCAACTGGACTCAATGGTGATAATTGAAAATTTTTAGTAATTAATGTTCCACTCAGTTGTGATGCAGTAAAACATTAACTATGCTATTTGTCCATGTCATTATTTGCCAGTTATCTGAAATTTTGTTTACTTTTCGGATAAATCATTTGTGATGTCATATCTTTGTCTTGAGAATACATATTTTATTAGATTTTTTAAGATTTTTATTGTGATATAATTTTTAAATAACGATTACAAATAATGAAATATTAACTACTTTAATTGATTCATAATATTAATAATTAAATATTTTTAATTAAAAAATTTTTTATTCATGAAAATTTTATTATGTAATTTAAGAAAATTTGAGAATATTTAAATATGATAATATGAAAAATGCTCTAATAAATTCATAGAGAATGAAAATGATTTTTATATTGCATAAAATTGCATGCATAATAATAGATGTAGACTTATTTTTCCTATATCACACACAGACAGAGCCATGTGGGAAAGACAGATATTGATTGAAGGCTACATCAGATCCACGGCTACGGCTACTAACTGAATGCATTAAATTTCAACTTAGACACACGCGCAAGCAGGCGATTAGGGAGTTATTAGCAGCAATACTTCATTTATTCTCTGACATAGTAAATCAGAATTAGTTTGGAATATATTGATAAAATTTTTACATCATTTTCATACTATGAGTGCGGTAATTTGTGTTACACAAGTGCTGCTTGAGACAATCTGACAGGTAAACTTTTTTTAATTTATATTTATTGTTTTTGTTTTATTCAAATTTATTTCATAAAATTTTATTAAAGTAAAATTAGTTAGTATTACAATTTATTAATTTTTTCTTTTTTTTAATTTTTCAAAAGAATTTATTCCGCTTTTCTGTATTGAATCTTTCATAAAATAATTTTTCAAAATTTATTTTTTAATTTTATTTTGAATATTTTATTAATAATAATAATATTATTATTGTTATTATTTTTTTTATTATTATTGTTATTATTAGTTATTATTTATTATTGTTATTATTTATTATTGTTATTATTTATTACTATTGTTATTATTACTATTGTTATTATTATTTAATGGATTATATAATCATAAAAATACTCATTTGAAATGAATTATTTAATTAATAGGGTTGTAATCGACCTAAGTTAAAATTTTTAGACAATCATAATAATTATTTTTATATTATAAGATAACGCCAATCAAACATTCTTTTCACGATATCTTTCGACAGTTTTTTTATATTACTTAATATTTTCTTTAATCGTCAATACGGAACGAAAAAAATTATATAAAGGTAACCAAAAATTAAGAAAATATAATTTTTAAAGTAATATCAGACATTGATGTTTCCTGATATTTATCTGTTTCGAGATAATTTATAAAACTTATATGATAAATAACAATACTGCTCACTCCGTACTGCCTTCGAGTCCTAACATGCCGCTTGTGACACGAGGAGGTTTCTATCAATATATGTTCTTTCTGTGTTAAGATTTTTTTAATTGTTTTCTTATTTATTATTATTAATATTATTATGTAAATGAGCTTTTAACGAGATTTCGCTCCCGTAAAAATGATTCACTGAACTGCTAGAAATATAAAGGACATTCAAAGAAAAGACAACTTTCAAAATGTTGAACTGTCTATTTTAATAAAACCCCCAAGACAATTATGAATATTTAATGAAAATAACAATCTTTTAATATTACTTGTATTGGCAAGAAGCCATTTGACAATGGGGATATTGCATAGAGAACATTCCATTAATTGTTACTTGAAAATAAATAGATCAGTAATATCGATTGGCACTGTGACAATTCCTGATCAATATTGTTTAGTATGCCTACTTTGTAAAATTTTATTTGCCGCAGTCTTTTAGTTTAAAAAAGAAAGAGAAATCGATTTCAACAAGAACATTCAGAAGTCACTAAACTGAAAAAAATGAAATAGAATTTGAAGTGAAATTTTTTTTTAATTATAATCTTTAATACATTCGTTGCGCTTGAAAAAACACCACATATGCTTAAAAAATAGTGGCGTCCGTTGGCAACATCCACAGGGATTGTTTTAGACAAGTCTTAGAATGTATTATATTTAGAAATGTTAAAGTCTACGGTTAGATTATGTATTAAAGACAAAGAGATTTATTTTCCTTACACTTTTATTTATTAGTAGAACAAGAATAGCTGTAAGTTGCAATGGGAGTATAAGTTAATACTCTGTGTACATGTTTTGACCATTTGTATGAATGTGTCCTAATCATATGAATGACTACCTCATCTCACCTTATTAAGGGCAACATTTTTTTGAATCTTTCTTTAAAAAATGAATTTAGCATCTGCAAACAAATGATTTGGGGAATTTTGAGATATAGTTCAATAGTAACGTTTATTTTTACATCAAAATTTTGAATATTCTTACAATAAAAATATTTGATCCTTATTCTCAGCGATTCTTACCTGTTCCCAATGTAGGCTAAGTCATGCAGAAATAAACAGTAACATTGTAATATATTAATATTATTTTCTATACTCATTTAATTAATGACATCCATTAAAAAAACAAAAATTTATTTCTAACACAAACTTAACATTATTTAAACAAATATTTAAAATATTTTTGAGGATATTTTAGCAAGTATAAGTTAATTAATAATTCAAACATTTTTAAATATGAATTTTACAATTATGCCGTTTCATCATTCCATAATTTAAAATTAAATTTATTTATATGGTAATTTTTAAATTTATTATCATTTTTATCATTTTTTAACATCCTTTTTAATTGAGAATTAAATCTTTTTTCTATTTAATTATCCTCACAATTACTACGCAATAAAATGATTTACTTATGGTAATGTAATAAAAAGTTTTTCATTTTTTAGTGTTGTTTTAATTGAACTGCTTGTTATCATTAGCATAGTATGGGATCATTACTTGTTTTATTTTGTTAAAATTTAAATTAGTATTACTGATAGTAATTCATTTGGGATATGATATTTTTATATACTGTGACGATTCCTTTTTCCTTTTACAGCCTCATCTCCAAGTACCACATCTCACAATTGGGAGATAAATATTCTAACGATGCTTTTGGTTTTAAACAAGTTTATTTCTCAATACAACTAAATAAATAGAAACCATTTTTTTCTCAGAATCAATTTTTTGATTTTCTTCCATTTATAATATCAATTGATATGAGTAAAAATTATAATTTCCTATTAAATTATGACATTATCCATAGCTATATTTGAGAGGTTGTTTGTAACTGCCGGTTACATCGGTCGTTCTTTACTTTGCCCCCTCATCTTAATCTTCAGTTTCTGAGATTTTTTAATGAGAAATTTTCTAGTTTATTATTGGTTTATTATTGATTCATCAATGGAAAAGAAATTATAAAAAAAGTAATAAACTTTGACACCAAATTTTCAACAATACAACTCTCTTTGATGTCAAATAAAACTTTAGGGTATTTTCTGGCCTAAGGAAAACACATTAAAAAATTTTATTTTTTACAACTTTCTGGTTCCCCAAAATTGCATTATCAAACACACTTATCTAACCCTATACCAAGGGTAAAAGTTTTCATTTCACGGAAAATATTAATACTTTTTCATAAATTTCCCTTTGTGTATGCGATGTTCGTTAACAATTACGACCTCTTTTCCAAATTAAATGACCCATTTTAAAATTTTTTTATTTACTCTACATACCAGTTTTAAGTGATAATTTTTTTTATGATAATTTCACTAAAATAACATCAAATAAAACAATTTAATCTAAACTAGAACCACATATAAAAATTTATAAATAGTAAAAAATTGCAAATAAATACCAAGTATACATATCAGTTGAAAATATCACGTACAAAAATGTCTTTTGCAACTTGAATAACTTCAGTTTTACACCGAATGCTAATAGGTAACCATCCTTACCCTCGAAGATTTTGCTTTGAAATTTGCACCAGTTTATAGTTTTATTACCTCCAAAAATTCATAATATTCTTCATAGGCATTTTTAATGATAGGAATACATTTCCGCCGCAGTTCTTGTAACGTTTTGAAAAGCTTTCTGTACAATTTCAATAAGTCCGCCAAGATTTTTCTGTGATTGTTGTTATTGTATAGATTGTATGAATTGAAATAACCTACGTTCATCATGAAAAAGGCAATACCGAAAATTTGTGTTATCTAGGATAGAAAATCAATCTATTGTTGTTAATGAAATGTTAAAAGAAAATAAATTCAGATCACAGATGAACAAAAAATAATTATTATTATATGTTTAAAGAGTAAATATTAACAATATCAAATTTTGTCTCCTCTGACTCAACATTGATCCAAAATTATTCACGCAAAATAAATATTTAACAAAATTATTTTTTTGCCGAAATGCCAATAGAAATAAACAAATTTTCGCTAACTCTTTTAAATAAAATTTTAATTAATTATTCAATAAAAACAAAATATAATATTCTATCTTCAATAAAATTTAATTATCTAACATATTAGTATTTACTTTAACATTTCTGATTGGTCAAAAATGATTATAAAAATAATTACCAATTTATAATTTTGCGACTGATCGAAATGAATTTTGACATGAAATATTTTCAAGTGACATTTATTGCTTTTAACTTAATTTATCATTTCGAATTAATTAATACTAATTTCTCATAATTTACATTCTTTAATTATAATTCAATAACTTCAACATACAATATTTTACACACTTTTAATGATGATAATCAGAGGGTAAGAAGTTTAATCCTTCCCCAATGAGAGACGATGATCATCGAAATGAAGTTTGGAAATGTCGGTGAAGAAAGAAGTTGCAATAAAAATATAACTTTAAAATCCCTACAAAAGTTTCCCACTGGTACATTTTATTGAATTCTTATTTAATTGTACTGTCCGAACCTTTTACGATTATACATATGTGACATAAGAAGATTACTTCTGCAGAGTAAGGGGACCTTGAAAAATCCAAAAGTAAAATTAAAAAAAAAATCTGTTTTATGTTATATTGCTATTCCATTATGCTATTCTATTTTTAAAATTATTTATTATCCGATTTTTCGGCCATAAATTGCTCATTTTTTCCCGACCTATCTGTGGCAAATTGTTCTAGATTTACTGCTGATTCTTGGACATTTTCGAGTATAAATACATCTAAAAATGGGATGTATATTTTTTAAAAATAGAATAGGAATATGAAATAATAAAATAATGAAAATTGATATTCTGTCATAGGACAAAAGTCAAGCGTGAGCCGTCACAAAAATTAATTCAATTATCTTCATCAAACTTCACCGTGTCCACCATTTTGTCAAGAAATCTTTCATTTTGCTACATCAAATAAGTTCATACCTGTTTTTAGATATTGAAATAATTATGAAAAACATCAAGTTACTTGTCTTTTCATTGTGATTATGTCAATGTATTCGTTCCCCACTGCAATGACATAATTGGCTATTTAAGCAAACAGACAACTTTAAACGTCTTTGCTTAAGGAGGAGTATATTCTTGTATTTGAACGCTCACACTTACATAATTAATGTACTAAAACATAATATGCATGTGAGATATTTCATGTTTCGTGTGTGAATGTCTTGCAGATAAATTGTGAATTTCACTTATTTTAAAGAACTCCTAAAACATTCGATTCACACCGATTCACCATTTAGTCTTTTGGGGAATTTCAAAATATAACTTGAGGAGAATAATTAATTTTTTAAGCGATCTTTTACAAAGTACGAGACAATTATCACATCTACTCCTTTAAAATCAGCACAGTTTCAAAATTAAGAGTTCTTACTTAAACACTAATGAAATATATTATTTCGTTTTATAAAGAACTAGCAGAGGTGCCCGGCGTTGCACGATTTAAAAAATAGTAAACAGATTCAAAATAAAGAAATTTATTTCAATTCATTCATTTAAAAAAATAATTTAAAAAATACATTAAAACTTACTAAAAAAAACATAATAAAATTTAAATTAAAATAAATTCAGTTTTAATTAAAATTTCAAAACCTCAAAACTCAACTTCATTCAGAATTGCCAAATGCTTACAAAAATATTGCCGGATTTGGATTTTTTACTTTCAATGATAGCTAAATTTTAGAGGATAAACATAAAAATTGTGTTTGGACATTTGTAAAACAGGTCAAGTAAATTTAAGTTTTGGATATATAATTTGTTAAGTGATATTTTGTATTGATTGTAAAATCTAAAAAAAATATTCAGAAGATATTAATTTAATTTAGCCTTCTTAGCAACAATAAATATGTGTATTTAATTCATCCTTCTTAACATCTGACTAAATCTGACTAACACCTTTCCAAATATAATTGTTCCATTGTGCATGAGTGAAATGAGTTTTTCAAACTGATCAAAAATTATTTACGCTCCATAATGTCTGATGAAGGTCAAACGGATTTATCAATATTATCAATCGAAAAAGAAATCATGAATATATTTGACCAGTGGTTCCCAAAAAGCATGAGAACTTACACGGAGCCCAGTGGTTCAATAATTATGTGTTGCCAAATTTCATAAAAATTTCAGGGTGCCTTGAGTTCCACGGAAAGGTTTGGATTAACCATTAGACAAACAAGGCACGTGCCTTGAGCACCAAGAGTCCTCAATAAAAATTTTTTGTTGAACAAATTTAAGTCCAGAAACAACTAAAAAATTGAACAAGTGGTATGAAAATGAAGAAATACATTATAATAAAAATTCACATTCAAGTTTGGTCGGTGAGTGATCAGGGGCCTTGGCAGAAGGGGGAACTCACGTGGGTTTGTGCCTTGAACATTAAAATGTCTTAATCCAGTCCTGCCAACTGAGCACACATTGGAAACTACTGTCTTAGAGATTTAAGGATTAATAATGCGATTTTTATTAAAAAAATTTGGCCTTTGTAACCAAAAGTAATATGTAATTGATATCTTATAATAATTTGTGCTATTATCAAATATTTATTGTGATTTTTGTTATAATTAAAAAATTCTTTTGAAAATTTACGAACATTTTTTTATACGAACTTATCTATTTATTGTATTTATCTACTTGTTTTTCTCTATAAGACGCGGCTTATTAGCAAATTAATTTTTAAATGATTTCACTCGATAAATAATAATTATTTAAGTAAAAACTTTCGCACAAAATATAAAATCTACAGAGGCTCCTCTCACCTATGTGGCACTTATAATAAGTTTAGTAAATAAAAATACTTAAATCGAATAATTTAATTTTGCAGTTGACTTAAATTTTAAATTAACAAATCAAATAACTTAATTTACTGACACAAAGTAACTGATTAATATAATTTAATTAAAACTAAATATACCAATTTCATATACTAATTTATAATTGACTTTCAATTCAAAAGTAACGAATAAATACAGAAAAAAATTAATGCAAATATAAAATATTTCATTTCTAATTTAATTAAACATTGACAGCAATTTATTTCTCGTCCATCAAGCTATCAAATAATGTAAAGAAATTATTTGTGAAATATTTTATTAAATTATAAAAAAACGATAATTTTATATCGTAAATGTTTGATTATAGTTACCAATTTTTATTAAATTTAAACAAAATTAATTTTTGGGTTGAAATGATATCATTTTATTTAATTTTAAAATTGTTTGATTATTAAAATTTAATTATACTTACTTTTAATTATAATACATAAAATTCGAAATTGTAAATGTCAAAACTTAAAATTGTAATTAAAAATTGAAATCAAACAATTTGCTATGAAATTTTTAAAGGAAACATTCTAAATATTCATTCGTAGTTTAAAATTTATGATTTTAAACATCTAATTAAATTTATATATCGGACTTCTTTTATAAATACTAATCATGAAATTTCTTAACTATACTTCTACTAAATTTTATTCCACTGAGAATTCGATCAGAGAAATTCAGATTATAACACTTTATTAACTAATCTAAATAATAAGTCAGTTATGCCCATCAAAAATGGGAAATAAAAAAATTTGAAATAAATTCTATTGATAATTTGTTGTAGAGAAATTCGATTCGTGATTAATTACCACGCCGGAGAAAATTTATTTGGTCTTATAAATCATTTTAAAATTATGTTTTTTTACTAGAAAGCAATTCAAAAAAATATATAATGCCCTTTATATTTTAAGAACTATCTGCAAAACTTTCTTTTTCTACGACATAGGGAACTGGTGACGTTTGTTACTTTCTGATCGAATGAATAATTGATAACAACCAAGAGCAGAAAAGAAGTGGAGAAAATATGAGATATTAAGTTTGAAATCGAAAATCCGGAATAAGATGGATCCCTCAATCAACTGAACTAAAATAGAAGTAGATATTCCAGTATACGGATTCTACAATAAAAAAGCTCACAAAGAAATATTTACGCACCAAAGATCAGCACTTCCATACTTACAGAAAGTGAATGTCATAAAAAACGAGAAACAAAGAATAACCAATCGTTGTACTGAAGCAAATGAAAATTATAAACCCCAATTAAACTTCAACAAAGTCTTACACAGAAACGGATATCACAATAAAAACATTGAAAAAATAACTTCAACACAAAAAAATCTAGAGAGACAACACAAAAAGGAAAAAATATTTTTATCTGAATATTTCATTCATCAGGGACATATTCAATTTCAAGATCCTAAAAGAACTTAAACGCACTGGCCTTCCAATTCGTATAGCACAAAAAGAAAACATTTGCACAATGGAAAACTGTCAGACACTGAAGAAAATATGCTTCCGAAAAAACGTTATCTATTGCATCACAATGTATGGCAAGAAATATACACCAAAATATACACCAAAGAAATGTGCACCAAAGAGTTAAAGAACATCTAGATCTTAGTGGAAAATCCTTGGTATACAGACATCTCCAAAAATGTCAACCAAGGAAAAAAAGAAAAAATATTTGAATTGAAATCTTAGCCAATGGAAACTTTCAAAAGAAAAATGTCAGATTTAAAGAGGCAATTCTCATCATTAACAAACGGCCAACAATCAACACTAAAGAAGAGATCAATGAAATTATCAGTCTTATTAGTTGATATTGCCTTGAGAATATTTTCATTTAAAAACTAATAAATTTGAAATAATATATAAAACTAGTTCAAATTTTAAGGAAGTAAACTTTTTAAGATCATTAGGAATAAAAATCAAAATATATACATTGAATAAAAATTATAAACAGTTTCTAGAAATTTTTAAATTGCGTATGTTTTTATAAATATTTTAAGATATTATTTATTATAAGAAGTTTCTATGAGCTACGTAATTAAAAAAAAACTAAAAATATTTTTATTGTTTTTGAATTTTAGAAGGATTTTAATTTATAGATATTTTTTAAATTCTTAAAAAAAGTTTTATTTTGAATTAGTTTATTTTTACCAATGAGAAGTAAGAAAAATTTAAGAGAAAATTAAAAAGTATTAGAAAATTGAACCAACTAAATTACAGGAAATTGAAAAGGACTATTTTTATAATTGAAAATTCTTTCATTTTTTTAAAATATATACTTAGAAAAAAAGACTTAAATTATCATTTAATTGTTTAATAATAATTGAAAGGGTAGAATTCACGTTTAAGTTAAAACTGAATATTGCTAATAAACATTTAAATTGTATTTATCAGATTACATAAATTTTTATATAAATATTTAAATTAATAAATTAAAGTAAGTTTAAAATATAAAAGTAAATTAAAATATATTAAATATTAAAATAAATTGAACCAGCATTGAAATCAACATCAAAATTAAATTAATAAAAAAGCCTCGAACAGATTGTTTGAATATTACAAAAAAGCGCAGTTTTGTGAATAAAATAAATTTAGTAATTTTATTTGGTTAATTTATTAATTATGGAGATTGAACATGAATTCGACGTTGTTGCGGCTAGCAATAATAATAATAATAATAATAATAATAATAATAATAATAATAATAATAATAATAATAATAATAATAATAATAATAATAATAATAATAATAATAATAATAATAATAATAATAATAATAATAATAATAATAATAATAATAATAATAATAATAATAATAATAATAATAATAATAATAATAATAATAATAATAATTATAATCATAATAATAATAATTATAATAATAATAATAATAATAATAATAATAATAATAATAATAATAATAATAATAATAATAATAATAATAATAATAATAATAATAATAATAATAATAATAATCATAATAATAATAATAATAATAATAATAATAATAATAATAATAATAATAATAATAATAATAATAATAATAATAATAATAATAATAACTTATAATAATAATAAGAAAAAAAAAGAAAAACCATAAACCCTAAACATTATGATTATAACTTTGGTAGCATTTCTATTATCGGGATTCAAAAGTTATATATAATTTAAATATTATTCCATAAAATTTAAAATTTATTTGTGAAAAAAAAATCGTTGTAAGCCTACTTATTTCTAACGATATTTTCTCACTAAAATAAATATAAATTTTATAAATATTCTAAATAAATTTTATAAATATTCTAAATAAATTTTATAAATATTCTAAATAAATTTTATAAATATTACCAAGAACACGTGTAATTAAAATAATCATTTACGAAATCATTTATAATGATCAAAACTCCTCATGGTTTGAAGTTTGATAAGATAGAAATTCAATTTTCACAGCAGAAATTTTCGGCGGTGGAAAACTTATTTAATAAGCCGACTTAAAAAGACAATTTGACAGATTAAATCTGATGTTTTCTAAATTATAATTATTCCGGTTAAAACGAATCGTATTTGCAAAAATTTCGAATTATTTTCTTTTATTTTCAGAATATTTTTCTTTAAGTTATTAGATTTTGGAAAATATTTTTTTGCTTTTGTTACAGAACAATATGTTTTTGATTAGCACGGAAAGCCTTTCCTGTAATTCTTTTTCGATTTTTTGTGGATCCAATCATCAACAGCTGTGTTTTTGAAATTTTAAAGTTCAAAATGAACCTTTATAATACCCTTTCGATAGAGCTGTAAATATGGGTACACAAGTTACATTATCAATATAAGGCCTCAAGACCATGGAAACTCTCACATCTGAATCCTCAAAAACTTTACATGAATATATTAAATATTTATAATAAATCTAATAACACTTTTGGGAATTTTATATAATTATTTATGATAAATATCAATAATTAATTTAACAAATTTTTTAATTATTTTATAATTTTGTTTATCTTCATTTTGACTGTAGATCAATCAATGGTAAATAAGAAAAAAATAAACATTGACATATTGTTGAAATGAAGATAATGGAAATTTTAAAGGGAAAACAGGTTAAAAGTTAACAAAAGGTTAAATGATATTACTGATAGTTCTACATTGATGTTATTTTTATTAATATCCATTACTCTCAGAACACACTAACAAATTTTCAATTATTAAGTGATCCAATAGGAGATATTTTAGTGACGGGTGCCCAAAGCTATATTTATAATATTGGCGTCTAATTCTTTCAATTACCTAGCAATATTTTTCATTTATGACTATTTGGTTTTGCATAAGGTTGTTGAAGCTTATCAGTGTCAAGCAATTAGATCTATTGCTCATGTATTCATATCAGATTCAGAATAAACAATAGGTCATCACCAGTACTTCTAACTTGCTCAATCTTTTGAAAGTGATGAAAAATTGATGGTTATAATTTATCCAACTTGTTTGAAAGTTTTCATGTGTCTTTGAAGGTATAGTGAGTAATTAATGAATTTAAAAGTGAAATAATTTTGAATTTTTCTTCACAGAAGTTAACCTTTTACACAAGAATTAATCAACGTATAGATAGAGTAGGTAGTTAGGAGCGCCCTGCAACAATTTTACCCCCCCCCCCCCCCCCCCCGGGGGTAATTGTTGCAGGGCGTTTCTAACTACCTACTAGATAGGCAGAGTTTGATGTTGTACTCAAATTGTAACTCTCAACAGACAATTACAAAAACTTCATAACAGAACCAAAATATTGTGATTTACAGCTTAATTTTATACATAGAAATAAACAGCCAACAAAATCTGAATTATTACAAATCTTAGCTACAAAATGTTCAAGTGTAAAAGGTTAAAATGTCCACAATCAACGCGCCATCAATAAAATGTATAATCATGATGACAGATGCAAATCAGAGATATATGAGGATGATTAAGTTTATTTGGATTTGGAATCCTGGTAGGAAGCAATTGAAAAGTGCTCGATTTTAGTTGAACTGCCTATCACTTTTAAGAAAATGGAAGTTTCCCCCAGGAAATCTAGCCTTTCAGTAGATTAAGAAGTGATTGCTGTAGTAAAGGGTATTTGCGAAATTTTGGATCAGAATTATTAAAATTCTATTGTAAACAATTCAATATTGCTGGGTCTTGGTTATTTGATATAGAAAATGTGGAGTCAGATTTACATTTTATCCCTGTCGAAAAATTACAAGCCCGCCATTTTCATCTGTTGGGTATTGTAAATATTTCCCTTAAATTACTGTTTAAATTTCAGAGGAATTTATATTTAATAAAAATTTATAATATAATTTCAATAAAAATCCAAAATATTTGAATTAACTTTTACATCGGTGCCATTTAATTTAGGGAATTACTTTAGAATATATAATTAGACTTCATTAGAATTATTAAATGCTATTTACGGTAAGCTGCACAATTGTAACAAGGCGATTGATGAGGCCAATTAAGGATAATTATCCTATGGAATGCTGCAGTACCAATTTTAACTGGTTGTCTCTAGGCCAATTAGGGATAATTATCCTATAGAATACTGCAATACAAATTTTAACTAGGTGTCCCCAGGACATATCCGATGAGATCCGCCCTCCCATAAATATGACGGTTTTATGTTATTAAAAGTGATAAAAAATAATAAAAATAAAAAAACATAATTATATATTATATACCGTATATACTCCCGTATGGGCCGAGTAATTTTGGATTAATTTTGATTCTTAGTTAATTGTATATTTGAAATAAATTATATATTACCCAAAATATCATTTTAATAGGTCGGGTCATCTATTTGTTGACATTCTAATCAACCAAATTTGGAGGGTTGGCTTATATAAGAGATATACGATGTATATATTGTAAGGACTTTTTTCAATTTTCAACTCGGATTTCTTTTCAATTGACATTGTATTTATTAAACAAATTTGACTATAAATCAGTAAAGATATCGATGTTTTTTGATATTAACAAATTTTCGGCATAAAATACAAATTAAATTTATTTTTGCCCTTTATTCTCAAAATTAATAATTAGGTTTCCTGCCTCAACATAAACCCAGTGAACTTTATTTTCAAAAGAATATATATTAATATTTCAAAAAAAAAATTCATAAATATTCATAAAAAATTGAAAATTAGAGATCTGGAAATTTCTAGAAGTTTTATTTAATTTCTTTTATGATTTTATTAATTATTGTTAGAATTATTATTCTTGTTATTAAGCCTATCATATAATGAATAATTTAGGATTCTTTAATAAGTTGTAAAAATATATATTTTACTACATAATTATTAAATCAAATTTATAGAGATTAAACGTATCAATTGTTTTTTGATTGGAAATTTATTTCATTTAAAAAATAAAAAATATATTTTTAACTAATTTTGATTAATTAAATATAATTTAATTTTTATAAAACCATTATTTACCTAAAATGACTTTAAAATTTTATTTCACTTAATATATTTTATATTTTAAAATATATAAACGATATTTTAAACGTTTTTTTATTTTTAAATTTATATTTAAAATTTTTTTTTATTTTGAAACTCACAGAATAATTAAAAATATCCATCTCAAAATTATTATAATTGATTTTTATTATGGTGTTTTGTTATATAAAAATAAACAAAATGTAAAAACCTCCATTAATATCGCCCGGGAAATCTGTTTGTTCATTGTTGGAATTGAAAACGAATTTATCTATTTAACTTCCAATACATCAATTGTCAAACGGATGGATAGATTTAAAAATAAATAAATATGATAAAATGTTGAAAATTTTCCGACGGAGACTCATGGGATTTTTCGCATTATAATTCCCATTTGACTAACTGATTTCCTCTTTCGATTTTATAAGGAAATTATTTTTGTAAATAAAATCGCAATTATTTACCTTTCGTGTTCAGCCAAGACGAGAATGGTTAATTATGGCTAAACATTGTCAAATGGTAGAAATTTATGTCAAAAACTTTGCAATAGAACTTTAGCTGGAAAAATTAAAATTAATTTTAATTTTCTTTTACACTACTGATTAACAATATTTGTTCATAGATGGATATTAAAAATATTTAAATCTTTAAGACACCCGAAAAATTCCACGGGTTTTTACAAATTCCTGAATTTCAATTTTTTATTTATAAAATATCTTTATTGCCACATCCCAGTTCTTCTTTACCTTATTCAACAGACCAGAAAACATGCGCCCAGCCTGTCCTTATCCAATTTAATAATATTTATAGTTATAAAATTTTACTAATTTTTTATGTTTATTTAAATAGTTTAAATTTTTATTTGTACAATTTAGAAAGTCCTTAATAATTATATTATAGCTTAGGTTGGTTTTCAATTATATATTAACTTAATTATGTAATTATTATCCTTTGTGGACGATGATTAATTTAACATTTCGCTGTAAGCACCCGTCAATTAAAAACAATTCATAATAATTATGTGTTTTCAATTTATAATTGTGAAAAACTAAAACTAAAAATAAAAATTAAATATTTTACTTAGGTTTTAAGATTTCAAATTTTATAGTTATGTAAGGCATGCTATCGTTTTAATCAGATCGTTCTGATGAGGCCCAAGCTTCCTTTCACGAGTATCACGCAAAGTAACTGGTTTCTTTACTTCCGCCAGGAATGTTGAGCTTAGAACACCTAACCAATCTTTGGCCATTCTACTAGGGAGTTGAAAAATGAAATGCGGTATCTTATCTAATTGTTGCTATATATTCCTACTTGATTGGCCGAAAATTAAATATAAACTTTCATTTTTATCTAAATCTAACGATTTCTTTGAAAAATGTAAAAAAAATTCATTTTGAGGTACAGTAAGTGCAATAAAATCTAACATATTCTTATCTAGTATAGGTCATCATCTCAGTTGTAAAGAGAATAATTAATTTTAATTATCGAAATATATTGCATAAATCAACAAAATTATAGAAAACCGAATTCCGTTTAACTAAAATATAAAATAGTCATAGAATTATTTTTTGCATAATTCAAAAATTATTATTATTATAATTATTATTATTATTATTATTATTATTATTATTATTATTATTATTATTATTATTATTATTATTATTATTATTATTATTATTATTATTATTATTATTATTATTATTATTATTATTATTATTATTATTATTATTATTATTATTATTATTATTATTATTATTATTATTATTATTATTATTATTATTATTATTATTATTATTTAAAACAATAAAATGATAATTTAAGCCTTTTGCTGCAAATAATGTATTTAATGAAAAAATTTTCGACTATAAAATAGTCCTTGTCAAGAAGAGATTGACAAGGACTATCTTATAGTCGAAAATTCTTTCATTAAATACATTATTTGCAACAAAAGGCTTAAATTATCATTTTATTGTTTTAAATAATAAATGTTGCTACCAAGCAATCATCATTTTATATTATTATTATTATTATTATTATTATTATTATTATTATTATTATTATTATTATTATTATTATTATTATTATTATTATTATTATTATTATTATTATTATTATTATTATTATTATTATTATTATTATTATTATTATTCAATTTAATTAAAGGAAAGATTACTAAAATACACATTACAAAATTAAATCTTTCCAAGGTACTTCATCAAAATTTCATTTATATTAATATTAATTTCGTAAGATCAGAATATATTTGAGTTGAGAAACTTTTGACTAAATATTCCAAAATTAATAGCTAAGATAAACAAAAGATAAACAAACATAATGATATCCCTAATGAATATAAATTCATGAAAATGTTGACAATAAAATCCCGAAATTTATCAAATTTATATGCAAATGGAAAACTGAAACAAATAATAGTTTAATGACCGGTGAGTGATAAAAACTGGGTCAAACGGAATTCGGCGAGAAATAATAAATCATGTCGGGGCATAAATCTCGTTTGAATAAAAATCATTTCATTATAAAAATAAACATTTAATCTCATACAAAACGATAAAACTGATAATATTATTCGTTCATTTACGGCACATTGTCAGTTCACTGATGCAAATTTATCCAGGGGAATTTAGAAAGCGTTTAAAAAATATTTTCCATCCACAAGAAAATCTAGATAAATATTTCAGGCAACTTTTATTAAAAAAAATCGAAATATTAGGGAAAGTTTTATTTGAGAAAAGGTTTAAAAATGTTTTAAATTATTTATTTTTGTTTTAATCACAACTGTTTAATTCGCGTCTGTGTGCGCTTTTCTTTTCTTTGTTTTGGTTGTGTGCGCACACAGACGCGTAAGAATGTGGATGGCAATAAAAAATAACAATCATAGGATACCTTTAAAGTTGATGCAACCGAATGTTTAATTTAGCTCAATCCGCGTCTGTGTGCGCATGCCTTTTGTTTTGAGTTATTTGGCATATTTTTCGAATGGATTTGTTTTGAATTGAGGTTTTGTCGAATGAGTTAGTTATTTGAATTTTACTGAATATATTTTTTGAATTTAACGATTTCTCTTCGATTTTGTTTGGAATTTACAATGGCAACATCTAAATATAACGGGGGATTGATGGATCTCGATGATTTAGTGGCAAGGTTGAATAGAACCCGCAGCAAAATGGAAATAGAAACTATTTGTAAAGACGATGTTATCAGATCTAGCAAATCTCTTAAAATTCTGGGTAATGGATTCTCTCTAATCACATTATCTCGAGACCGACAATTAGTTCAATCTGTACCTGGTGAATTGAATATGGATCAAACAAATTTGTTGAAATGTGCTCAAGATCAAAATGGCCGAATCAATATTGTTTTGTGTTCAGAAAGGAATAATATGAGATCAAATTTATGTGTAGCTACACAAAGACAGGTTCCAAATAAAATGATTGAGAAGAGTTCAGCTACGAGATTGTTTAATATTACTGAAAGTACTGGAGGTGTTATGACTGCTATGATCCCTGATTATCGATCTCAAGTATGTCGTGCACAAATGGAAGCAGCTCGATTTAGATATAAACATGGATATGAAAATAAAATGTTTATGTGTTATTATGAATTCGCGATTGAACAACAACTTAAATATTTGAATAATATTACATTAGGTTCTCTATGAGATGATGACTAACAAAAACAAAATGACATAATACACCAATTCCAAATTCAATCTTGTATAAGCAGAAAAAGGTTTACTCTGTCAATGAATGGACATACACTTACTAGGAGAATACAGTCAAAATAACGGGGCAAAAGCAAAATACATCCGGTTCTATCCACAAATATCATGATGAAAAATAGGCACACAATTATAATTTAATTACTTATTAATGTATTTTCTATGCAACCACAAAAATGTCACATGAATATTATGTTTTAATTGTCTTCTTATAGCAAATTCAATTTGGAAATGGTGTAATTACTGCAGTTATGATATTGTCTGGTCTCGATTTGATAGTTTCAGGTATCAAGCTGTAAACTTTTTGAGGCTATTTTAAGGTATAATATCGTTATACAATAATGCTATAATATGTTAGATGAATTCAAGATAACATATATAAATGTATCATTTGAAGAAGTAAATATTATTTAATCTTACTTTAATTCTTATTCCTATGAGCTATTACAACGTAGAACAACCTGTAGATGTTATTTAAAACACAATATAAATTAATCTTTGAGCACATATTTTTTAAGTATTTAAAGTATTTGATTAAAAATATTACTCCATAACATATCGATTTTACAACTGTGCTAAATTGTGAATTCTAAAAAGTTACCTTCTCAGGATTGGTGCTATAAGATCAAATATGTGCGGTGCCAATACTGTTATTAAACAATACTAATTCTATTATAAATCGATTGATTTCTTATTCTCTTACTTACTCAAGCACCGTTCTTGTAAGTTCCATATTAAAATTCTAACTAACCTGTTTGCTACACAAAAATCTCGGTTACACTATTAATTTCTAAGACAATGATTAAGGCAGTGCAATAGTTTATTTCAATTGGTTGGGCGGTGATGCCTTTGCACTCTCAGACTTATTGATTTTATAGTGTCACCGGGATTGGAATTCGTACAAAGTTATAGATATTTAAATGACAATTTATTATTAACATAATAATAATAATAATAATAATAATAATAATAATAATAATAATAATAATAATAATAATAATAATAATAATAATAATAATAATAATAATAATAATAATAATAATAATAATAATAATAATAATAATAATAATAATAATAATAATAATAATAATAATAATAATAATAATAATAATAATAATAATAATAATAATAATAATAATAATAATAATAATAATAATAATAATAATAATAATAATAATAATAATAATAATAATAAAATATCAATAATAACATGCATTGTGTAGAAAGAATTTTTCACTATTAGAGGAAAAAGGAAAAAATATTTAGACATTTTGATAGACAAAAGCACTGTAAAACTATAAATCAATTGTCATATAAATTAATATTTAAAAAGTTGTTGAGACTACCTTTAATATGAACAAAAAGAATTTAAGAATAGCTTAAATTCAGGGAAAATTAAATTAATTAATTGCTCTTCATCTATTTGAAGTGGGAAAGAGCCTCTCTATTCCCAAGTTTGATGCTTTTATACTTTTTAATATATCAATTCTCGCAATTTTATTTGTCACAATTTTTCACTGAATTCTAATAAATCGATTAATTACTTTTTAGATTTTCTTTTCAAGTTATCAGAAGATTAAATTAACATTGTAAAAAATAATTTCATTATAATTTTTTTTATTTCACAGTTGTACGAATCTCGTAGTTGGTTATAAATTGCAAATTAATCCGAATGTTATGCATGAAAAATTACTGAAAATTTTCATTTTTATGTTTTACATTTTCGAAAAAGAGAAATTTATTCAAATTCAATTATCAAACAAAATTATTTGCATTATTGTTTTAATGAGGTAAATAATCTGACATTGACATTATTGCAGATATTACACTTTTTGCAGACTAAACTGGCAAAATTAAAATTTTTAATTATAAAATCTTTTTCATCCTCTTCATCTTTGATCGATTATTTTCATTTACAATTTCCTTTATCTTCATTTAATATTATAGATCAATAGTTATATGTATTTTAACTAAACCAATTCAATAAAAATGATAATATTTATATGTTCATTAGTAGTTATATAGTCGTATAAAACACATTTAAGAAATTTATTTGGTTTGTGGACATTTACAGAATGAATTATCCATGTGTATTTTGAGAGTTTTAATTAATTTTAATAATATTATTACATTTTAATTTCACTGACGTAAAAATGTGATCATTGATTATTTTTATTGAATTAGCTTTTTTGTATTGAAAATCACAGGACCAAGGAGACCCTTTCACTATAGTCAGAGAAATCCTGGCTTTTTTCTATTGGCCCTTTATTTGTATTGACATTTTTTTGTATTGAAAATCCCAGAAAAAATAAGCGTAGCCCACTGCAACAAATACGTAACAAAAAAAAACGAGTTGCAACAATTTTTTTTAAAATCAACCAGTACTTCATGTTTCCATGAAGGTGTACTTGCGTACACTATCACTTTAAAAAGGCACTCTCAAAAGAATAATACCAAAAGTGAACCTCTCAAAACATTACTATAGAACGTAATGATAAATATAATGCCTACCCTCAGACAGACGTGGCTAATGGCTAACCAGAAGCCGCTATTTGCGTTCAAAGTGTCAATGATCAGAGCGTTGTGCATTTTACATTAATTCACGTATTTTTTTGCTACGTTCTTCATCGACGTGTGAGCCGAGTGATCCATCGCTTAAAGTGGTACATGATACAGATGCACGTAATGGCGATCCATATACAATTTAGATCGACTCAATTGTTAAATCAAGGATCAATATTACTAGCAAGTAATAAGTAAAGTAAATAATAGACAAATTTTTCAATACAAAATTGAATTAAGTTTTATTTTTTTGGTCACTTATGATCTGTTTTTTTTCTTGATATTTTTATTATGACAAAAGATCAAAGGTTAATTTTTTTATGAAACACAAAGTTTTGACACTGCCTTTATTAAGTATTATTTCGTCAAGTGGAATTCCACGTACAATATCACTTAATAAAGGCTTTGCTACAACTCTGTGTTGCATAAGAAATTGATATGTAATATTTTCTCACAATGAAAATAAATGATAGTATAAGATGATGTTTTGTTGGTAGCAGTATAAATTAAATATCAAGCAAATAAATGAAATATCAAAATTAGTTAAGCGTCTAACAATGACAGCTGTGATATCAAAATATATAACCTAAAAATCTCATAGATAACCCACATCATTGTATAACCTACACAGATCTATTTAGTAAAATTGTTCCTTTTCATTTAATAGTTTATTCATTTTTATTAGACTATAACTGCTCATTTATTGTTTTTAGTTTTTAATATAATTATAAAAGAGGTCTTTATATATTGTGTTTTGAATTCCTGACTGTTAAAAGAAGATTTATAAGTTATTTCAAGAATGTATTATTAAACCAAAAACAATTTTCCGATTTATTATATATTAACTAAATATAAATAATATTCCGAGCAATGTATTATATAATTTCAACATACCACAAACATACAAATATATAAGAATATTTATAAATAAATCTTACACTGGCATTTATTAATCCTAACTAAACCTGGCCAAAGCTTAGAAGGGTATTATGAGAAATTTAAATTTTTAAAATTTTTAATAAAACATTAAAAATCCTGAAGTCAAGAACATCATACAAAACCAAGAGGAGCTTGAGAAATTTTTAAAGTCAAGAGGCAAACGACAAGAACTTTGAGATCGCGAAAGGAGTTTTGGCCAAAACTAGAATTAGATTTGGAAATGTGGATTAATGATCAAAGGAAAGGGAGATTGGGAAAATAGGATGATTGGTGAGAACATCAAAAGAGCTTCACATTATGAGGTTTGTCATTAGATTATACAATTGTGGGATTCTATAACGCCAGGGTGTATAAAAATGTCTTCAGAAAATTAACCGTTAATATGGTAACGTTACGAGTAAAGATTTAGGACATTTTGAAGATGAAAATAACTCAAATCAACATGAAGTTTCCGATGAGTTGATTAAAATATTAAGTTATAAATATTTGAATCAAATGAAAATTTTAATGTCTTTAATTGAATAGATTATTTTTATTAAATTTGTGTTACAGCTTTTGATTTTCATATTTATATGACAAAATGATTTTCACATTAGAATTTTACATTTTTCTTTAGTTAACCCTCACCCTCTTATTTTTGAAATATATTAGATCTTTTCGAAGATCACCATCGGGTTATCTATGAAATTTAATGGTATATTAAAAATGTTTTACAAATTTTAAATAATATATTTTTTTTAATAATTTTTTTAAATAATAAAACATTTTTTCAAAATGCACTAAAAAATAGAAAATAAACTTTTCTTCAATGAAAAAAAATATTTAAAAAAATGACTAAAAGTAAAAGTCTGGACACTTATTTTGATTAGGTCTTTATACTTTAATTTCAGTGTCACTGGAAGAGGTCTTGTAAACAATTTTGTACAAGGGAAATTAATTGCAAAAATGATGCGTAAAAATGATATAATGAATTGAAATATAATGTTAAAACTCTTAGCAAAATTTCACCTTATATTTCAATATCGTTTCGAATATTTTATCTCTATGCCTTAAGTTATCGACTATCTTTAAGATTACAAGCAGTGGCGGCTCGTCCATATAAGCAATGCAAGCATTGCTTGCACTTCAATTTTGAGAAATTCTATATTTTAAATTAAAAAAAAACTTATTAAAAGAACTTTTGGCTACTAAAGACCATTTTTATGATTAAGTAATTAAAGAATTTTGTAGCAAAACAAGAATAATTGAGTTTTTATATAAATAAAATATTTTTTTATTGCTTTCACAAAATTTTTTAGTACGAGCCGCCACTGATTACAAGTGAAAAAAAGACATAAGCACCCAATTTTAGTCATGTATTTTATTTTGTACTTATTAATCTGCGAAACCTTCATTACCCTATAATGAATTATCCTATAAACTTGATATCATAACCGCTTTTATAATATTCTGTTTATTTAGAACATTCATAATTTTATAGATTATTTATGAATCCAACTACAACTCCTAAAAAGGATGAAGTATAAGATTTTTAATATTGTATACTGATACAAACAAGGGAACATTTGCTTAAGTATGAACAAACAAAACATTAAAATAAATTAAGGAAACAATCAAATAGTTGACATTCATGAAGTGAACACAATAAACAGATTAATTTACATCCTTTGTTGTTGAATCTTATTTTTTACACTAAACGTCGATCTACCAAAATATGTTTCAGTTCCTATAATGTTCAAAAGTTCAACAAAATATATTGCAAAAAATAATTTCCAAATCCAATGCACTTTTCTATGGGAACTGTTGACAAGATATCAAATTGTCACGGGGATTACGTGTATATGTAAAGTTTGCAGTCCATTAAGCATCAGGTATAAAAATCGATAAAAAAACCTAATAGGCAGAACAAAATAAATAAAATCGTGTTAAAATTTTTTTTATAATTTTCTTAATTATTCAACTCAACTAAGAAAAACTAAATTTGGTGATATTCAGAGTATTTAAACAAACTTATTTACAACATATCTTTTTATAAAAATATTATGTTTCTTAATTGGAAATGGCTTTCAATAATATGAATAAAAGTAAAATATTTATTTTATTTTGAAAATCTCCAAAAATTTCTTTAAATGAGAATGAAAAGAAATTTAATTAAAATTACGTAGAAAATTTTGAAAATAAATTAATTTTCTTTCGTACTTAAAATTCGATTAACGACAGTAAATATTGGAATAAATGTATTAAAACAATTAATTTATAATATATTTTACGATTATTAAAATAATTTTTTTCAATGCATATAAAAATCAATGGAATAATTTTGGTAGAGAATTAAATAATTAAATCTTTGGAACTTTAAATGCATAGAATACAACACACAAGATAATTTGAAAAATTAATTAATTAATTAATTAAATTTATTATATATGAAAATAAAAATAATAATTAATTAAAAAATTAATTCTTTGTTAATTAACTAGCCATTATTTAGTTATTTATTTAAAAGCACACTAAAGATTTGAAGAAATTGATAAATGATTTCAAAAAAGTATTAATTAAGTAGGAGAATAAGCGATATAAAACTTAGAAATTGATAGATTTATCTTAGTATAACCTAATTGAAGGGTATGGTTTACAAAGGGTCCCCAATTCATATCCGCTAATGATTTCTATTCGGACCGAACTTATTTCTTACCTGATGTCAATGTTATTTCAATTTCTGTATAAGCTGATTTTCTGCTTATAATATCATCTCATTCTGAACAAAATTAGAATTATTTAAAAATAAACTTATTTAAAAGAATCTTTCACATTTTACTGGTTCGAAAATGTATCATTCTAAAGTATTCCAAATTTCCAGGAATCTTTTAAAAGTCGTCATCACCAATGTCGAAGTGAATCTACATTTAATATTCCTTGACTATAACGGCAGTAACTGATCCATTTTATCCACTGCTCCCAAATTGAGGTTGTAGTTAAAGATATGATTCCGGTTTTGAATTGTCATTCTTTTCTGTCCTCGAAGCTGTGTATCAATTGGGATTTGTTTACGGAAAGTAAACAAAATATAAACATCCTTCTTGCTAAAAATTTTGTAATTCAAAGTCAATTGTATTTGCATGAATATTAACAATCCCTTGAAATTGATGGATAGCTGGTTCAAAATTAGTTCCGTTTATCCATCCACGGGAAAGGAACCATCATCAGCTACTACGAAACTTTTAACATTATCTTCATTTTTATATTGCCCATTACGTAACACCATATATTTACCCGGGTAGTTATTAATAAATCTCGAACTTGAGAAAAAGTAAATTTACATTTCAATGTCAACGCTGCCATCATTATGAACTATTTGTAAATTATTTATTATTTA
>CAUHTR010000035.1:257500-277873 GCA_959609185.1 Schmidtea polychroa
CGTGAAAAACATCCGTTTAATACCAGGCTTCTTCCTTTCCCATGATCTATCTCAATTTGTTCAAGGAAAACAAATTGTCATTGTAAAATCTTTTATTGTCGGAAGAAATTACCTTTGACCGATATGTAAATATGTCGATGTTTTTTTTTGATATTCACAAATTTTCAGCACTGCCTTTTTCAAATGATTTTGGATCAATATTTAAACAAAACTAAAATATGGTAAACATTTATTTTACTATATCATCACTTGTTTCTGCAAAGTTATAAACAGATCATAACTTTCAAAACGTCTAAACATAAATATAGATAAATGTAAAAATATTATACAGCCTATTTAATATTAAATATTTAATTATTTATTATTTAATTATATTTAATTAAATAAAGACGGCAATGATTTAATTATAAGAAAACACAAATCAAACATTTATTTTACGATATCTTTTGACAGTTTTCCTGTCAGTGTCAAGTATTTAATATTTAATTAACTTTGTAGAAATAAATAATATAAAACAATACATATTTTCTTTATTCCTCCTTGTTTCATATCATTGCAGTAATTTTGTATTATTGCTCACCCAAGCCACACACACACACACACACACACACATATATATATATATATATATATATATATATATATATATATATATATATATATATATATATATATATATATATATATATATATATATATATATATATATATATATATATATATATATATATATATATGTTACGGTAAAAGTAGATATTGTGGCAAATGTACACATTTTCCGGTAAATGTGCACATTAGCCTCCTCATTTGGGTAATGTGCATTCAACTAACATTTACAATTTCAAATAAGGGAAATGTACATTGAATTCACAATGACCATGTCGTTTTGGTAAATGTGAGCATACGTTCACTTATACCTACGTTTTGGTAAATGTGAGCATACGTTCACTTATAATAATAATAATAATAATAATAACAATAATTATTATTATTATTATTATTATTATTATTATTATATAGTCCGAGTTTATCCGACAAAATATTTTGTACCCCTATGGGTATTGCTCACTCTCAAAATCTCACAAGGGTATTATTATTATTATTATTATTATTATTATTATTATTATTATTATTATTATTATTATTATTATTATTATAACACTATTATTACTTTATTATTATTATTTTATTATTTTTCAAAATATTATTATTTTCAAGGTCATATTTTTAATTTTAATTTACATTTTTAATTTACTTGTATTCCACCTTTCCTTAAAATACGAAGGTAAGAGTATACATTTACCAAAACGTAAAGGCAGGTGTACACATTTGCCGGGAAATGTACATATACATTATATTCAGTTCACTTATACCTAACTTTTTGGGAAATGTACACATTTTACGGTAAAAGTGTACATTTCCCAAGATTGTACATTTACCGTAACATATATATATATATATATATATATATATTATACATAATCAAAATTAATAAAATAATGATATATATGGTTTTCATCTTTGATGTGACCTTAAAATTTCAGAGTTAATTTCTGACTTAATAGTATTTAATTTTAATGTGATTATGGTAATTTATATTTTAATTATTAATCATTTAATTCTGAAACGTCTGACACAATAAATACACATCAATTCAAATTTTAATCAAAATTTATATTAAATATATATTAATAATAAAAGATTAAGTTAACTTAATTTAAACAATGAATATTAAATTAGAAATTAACACTATTAAATTGCAAGGTCACACTAATAGATGAAAACACTATATATGCTGTAAAATTGCGAAATTTTTTGAATTCTCAATTGTAAATGTAGTTCAAAATTTTTCATCACCTAGAAATTAGTTTAAGTAGTCAATTATATAGATCAGAGGGACAAAATGGATCATTTTAAATAATAATTAAAATCTATTGAACAATCGTAGAAATAGTCTTTTTTTTCTTTATGTTCTTTCTTCATCAGATTTCTGTAACGGAAACAATTTTATTGTTCTTGATTATAAAGGAAATAGTTGTCACGTTTTAAAATCTAAACAATAGTCAACTGATTCTAGATAACTTCACCATTAATAAAAATATAATAAAACTTATCATATTTACATCTATTAAAATATATTAGATAGCAGATGGATGCAACATTTGTTTGGAAGCTTGCTAAGCTCGGTCGATTGGGGTCAAGCCATTTGAGGTACGATGACGACTTTATTGATAGACTAAACTACCAAGTCACCGGTATCCTTCTATTTCTCTTTATCGGAATAATTGGAATCCGACAGTATGTTGGTAAGTAAAATAATGTTTAAAGAAAGAAGATAAAATTACCAAAAATATTTAGGAAAACCAATACAATGTTGGAGTCCCCAAGAATTTACTCGTGGATGGGAAGAGTACGCTGAGAACTATTGTTGGGTTTCAAATACTTACTATTCATCTGTAATGGTTCGTCTTCCTCCAAAGACCGATCGCCGAGTGCTCATGATAGGTTATTACCAATGGGCTTGGATATTTCTTGGCGTTCAAGCTCTTCTCTTTTATCTGCCTTGTATAATATGGAGAGGATTATATAATCAATCTCGATTTAATATTAGACGAATTATTCAGATGTCTGCTAGTGCCACTGATATTATCATGCCATTGTCTGAAAAAAGCGGAAATTCATCATCAAATACGAGCATAAAATTTATTGCAAAATACTTAGACAGTTGCATCAGAAGAAGGCATCTTGGAAGATGTAAACCAGAGAAAAAACTCAATAATAATATCAAGCCTGGTCATCAAGTTTCATCCCCATGGTGCTGCAGTCATAAGTCAGGAAATTGTTTAAGCATCCTATATTTGTTTATTAAACTGCTTTATATCCTTAATGCCATTAGTCAAGTGTACCTGATGGAAGCATTTATTGGTACCAAGAACGTATTATATGGAGTACTTGTTCTAATCGACTTACTCAGAGGACGTCACTGGACAGAGAGCGGTCATTTCCCAAGAGTTACATTTTGTGATTTTCAAGCCAAAAAACTTGGTAAAAATCACATGTAAGTGCTTTATGATATAAAACTTTTAATTTAATAAGACAAAACTTCGAAAATTAATTTTTTATGCAGCACAAATCTTCAACAATGCCTTTATCAAGTGTAATAATTAATTATTATTAATTAAATTCCTCTCTGGTCTTAAACCTGTCTCTTCTAAACTTTCATGCCTTATTGTACAAATGAAATATTATACAATTTACTTTAATAAAATCAACTGCAAAATGTAGCAATTTATTTATTTAAAATAGTTAAATTTTTTGTTCACTTGTGATATGTTTTCATATTTTAAACATTTTATTTATCGTGTCACAAATTTAATCTATAGTCGTAATGAAAATAAATGAAATCTTCAAATATCAACTATAAAACAATTTGCTAATACAATATTTAAGCAAAACTAAAATAAATATTTGATAAAATAATTTGTCCTATTCTAATTACATTAAATATTTAAGCTTTAAAAATATATTATACATTATATTTTAAAAAAATTTCTAAAATTATATTTAGATAATAATTAAGAATTTTTATACAAAAATAAAATTACCCCAAATTTAAAATATAGTTATATACCAAATACAAGATTTTCATTAATTTTTGTCAATTTTGGTTTAAATATTTATTATAATAATACATTTATTTATGTATTTTCTGATTTAATTTTTTAATTTTTATTACTTTTTAATATTCATTCAGAAAGTAGAAATAATAAAGCAAAAAAATAAAAATGGATTTATTTTTAGAAAATTGGGGTAAGAATAAAAAGGAAAAAATATTAATGGGTATTAAATTTAAAATTCTTTATAATAAATGACATTATAATTAATTATTTATTATTTTGTGATTAACCACTTGCCGGGCGCGCGCTCAAATATGAGTGCAAAAAATGTGTACCATTTCGGGCGAACGCTCACATGTGAGCGCAAACTCATATAGAAAAAATTAGTGAATACAAACTCGGAAAATTAAAAAATATATATTTACGTTATATTTTGATTATATACTATTAATTAATGATTTAAAAAAAATAGTTTTTTTTTGACTGAAAACATGAAAAAAAATCGCCCGGCAAGTGGTTAATAGACCTATTTTAAATATGGCATGCTTCTATATTGACTGACGCAATCTGTCGACGTAATATCATTGCCACTTTCAACTATTAAATTGAAACACACGTTTTTGTTCTTAGGCAATGGCTTCCCAGACTTTACCAGTGGTCGCAAACTTCCTTTTTTTACCCGACTTCTACCCATACCCGGTAGCTTGATATTAAGTTTACCCGTACCCGGTCAGTACCCATCGCGTAAGGGTAGGGTACGGGTAAACCGCGGGTACGGGTAACCGTTGCGGCCTCTGGCTTGCACAAAATTTTGAACCAATTAGATTTCAGTGTTCACGTGATTTATGCTTGCGTGTGCACTCGCGCCAGCTATTTTTATGATATAAAATATGATATAAAACAGAATAATTTTCGGGTAAAGAGATGTTGCGACCCGTTGCGACCTCTGGAGTTTACTCTTCAACTTGCAAAACAATTTCAAGCTTCTAATAGAATGCAACATCTTCCATAAATAGTAAAACCTAAAATATGATTAATTTAACCTTCGAACAATATTTTAATTTGGGAAGAGCTCAACAAAGGCTCGAACTATGGGAACTATTAATGATTAATGTGGAGTGCCTGAAAACTGATTCCAATACTTAAACAAGAATCTTGTATGACGCCAGTCTGACAATATGGTGATACTGAATAGAAAATAACAGCGCATACGTTTGAATAAGATTGAAAAGTTAATAAAACTTTAAATAATAGATTAATGTATAATATTAATCATTCATATAACAACTAATTTCCGACAATCAGACAGTCCACCAATATTTCCCAATATATATTCACAGCGTCCTTCGACTTTAATATAATTTATTTGAAAAAGAAAACATATAGGGCTATAATTCCCAACATCTGTTAGTTATTAAGTCGTGGCTGATGTAATTAGGTTATATTATAATTCTGAAGGAACTTAGAATCAAAATTTAATTAAATACAGCTGGATTTTTTATATTATGAGGGAGACAGATAAATTTGGAATAAATATTATATTTAATATTTAATATTTAATTAAATAATATTTAATAAAATATAAATAAATTAGAAATATCCGTAAAGAAATTTGATTGGATATATTAATGTAAAAATTGGCGTAACAGGATAAATCAATAAAAACAATAATAATTATATTATAAATTATATAAAGTTATAAAATAATAATAAAATAATAATTAACTTAAAATAAAAAACAAAGCAATTCAGCAAAATAGAAGAATATGCTGAATTTTGTGATGATATATCCTAATGATTTTTGTGAATACCCCAAAAATATTTAATATAAAAAATATAAGAAAATCAAAAGAAATTGTGAGAATGGAAAAATGATAACCAGTGTAAATTAAAAGTTGTAGACGAATAAAATAATTTTAAAATGATAGGAGCTACTTTGAATAAACTCATAGATCAATGGGAAAATCTCGTAGTTGAAAATTTGATTGGTTACTTAAACCATTTGGTCAATGAGAGAAGTAGATATGACAGATATCATTAACATCATTTTTATAAATAGAAACGAAGAACGAGGGGATTTGTCACATTCGCCAGAAGAGCGAAATTAACCAAGTACTAGTCAGGATCAGACTGCAAATCGATATAGAGAGGTGAAATTCTTTGGATTTATATCATAATGAATTGAAAGGTGAAATGGCACTGAATGAATTGAAGAGAGTAAGGATAAAGATGATTCTGGATAAACTAGTAAAATCCTTCTAAAAGGAAATTCAGAAAATCGCAAAAGGAGAAGCAATTGATCAAAAAAGTGTTATTGTGCGTCTCTCTCCAATTTTAGACAGTGAATGCGTGATTTGGAGTAACAGTCAAATTATCTATACAGATTATTTACCTCAAGAGACAAAATTTCATATAAATTTGTCAGATAAAAGATAGGTGACAAGACTAATAATAAATGATATCCATTATCAGTTAAACCATTACGCATGTGTCAACTATATTTTTAATAAGTTTAAGCAAAGGTTTTGGATTTTAAAGACTCAAAAAGTGATTTGGAAGTGCGCGAATGAATATTTTTATTGCAAAAGAAAAAGATGCCAATGGAAAACTCAAATAATGACTCCAATTCCAGGTTTTTGATTTTCCGAACCTTGCTCACGTTGCGATCGATTTTGTCGGACTTTTTGAAACAAAATCATTCCAAGGACGTGTTCATAACAAACTCTATATGTGCTAGTTTGTATGTTTGAAAACTCTAGCAGTACACGTTGAAAAAGATTATGGTCTAGTAAAGCATTTTTACGAGCATTCATGAAATTTACAAACCGAAGAAGAATGCCTAAAATAGTTCTGTTCGATAATGGTACAAATTTTGTAGAGGCCAAATCACAAGTAAACTCATTTCTAATAGACAAGATGACGAAAATATTGAATGATAATGAATGTTGGTGGATATTTAATCCGCTGCCTGTCCCTAATTTTGGAGGAGCTTTCGAGTCACTGATAAAATCGGAAAAACAGGAGATAAGAACAGTTATGGAAGAGGCTGAGGTCAACGATGAAGAATTAGTTAGTGTTTTTACTCGAGTGGAAATGTTACTGAAGTGTCGAAAATGATTTGAAAACCTCTGTATCTGACTCTGACTGCAATTTGACAGTATACAAGTGCAAACTTTGCATGTCTTTTAAGCACGTTACATACCCATATTTGCATATAGACAGAAAGGAAAAAGAAACCTGATACGATGTTAGCATGTAATGAATTGAAATGTAGAGTGGATGTGTTAGACCAGATGACCAAGCTGTATTCCACGAAAGCAGGAACGCGGAGATGACCTTTGGCTGTATTTTTAATATTTTTAATGAATCTCTATGTTATTAATACGTATATTATATATAAAGAAGTAGGACATCATAACATATCTATATAGAATGATTTTCAACAATGACTCATATTATATATGTACTGGTCTTCAGGTAACTGTCGAAAATATAATTCGATGTGACTTTCTCTTTAGTTTTGCGAAAGAGATACGTCAAGTGAACCCCTGCTTTTGAATCATTGTCATCATGTCCAACATCATCTGTTGTGGTGAAGAGAAGGAAGTGTGTCGTTTTAGAATAAATCATCAACTTCTTGCATTGTGTTTGTGGAAAATATGCAACAGAGAAACGTTATTTTAAATAAATGCTAGAAGTCTTTAATAAACAACTGGTGTGGAGTATTTTAGAAAATTAAGTGATTAAACAACTTCATTTATTATTTTTACTGACTCACGGTCAAGAATGACCACATCGTCCTTAAAGGTGTAAGTTGATGACACTTCCGTGTATTTCAGTAAAATTTTATCAAAGACACAAGTTTATATCCTCTATAAAAACACAAAAATTATAAACTTCTCATGATGCAACTATTTATATTTTTTATCAAACTGTTTGCGTTTGAAAATATTTTGCGGTCAAAGGAGAGCGCTCCGTCCTTATAACGTAAATTAATAATTTTATGCTTTCGCGCATTTTTGTATGTCGTTTTGTGCGTTTTCTCTAAAAATAACCGTGTTCATTGTCTTGTCCTCCATTATCCATTCTATTCTTAACCTTTCTTTCAAATTCCAAACCCACAAATTACTTAATTATTTAAATATTCTTCTTTAAAAAAACAGTTTAAAAAAACATGATGACAAATAATATTAAAACAAGATTTTCAATATTTGTTTTTTTAATAACGCATTTGTAATTTAATTTTAAATAATTAAAATTTAATGTAATGAAATAAAATTATATTTACATGTTTCAGGCACTACATATACTATTATTTATAAATATATACAGTTAAAAAAATTTAAATTAAAAAGTAATTAGTAAAATTAAATTAACTAAAGATCGAATAAAACTTATTCAGTTAAAATTTAGAGTTTATTATCAAAAAAAAATATTTTTGTTGTTTAAACCACTAGTTATTGTAATTCCCAAATGGGGATTAGTATATTTCAGGAGTGGGCAAGTGCGGCTCTTTGATGAGCTGTGAGGCTCCAATTGATATCTGTTGTGGCTCTTTGTAATACATGGAAAACCTGTATTTAGCTCTCGAGGACCTCATGCGTGCCCACTTCTGGTATATTTTAAAAGTTGGCATCACTGGACACTTGCAGTTGGTAATTAAAGTATTTATTGGTTAATTGAATTATTTACAACGTGTTTTGAATCATTTTAGGTTATGTAATGTTTTATGTACTAATAAAAATCAGTTTTGCAAAAAATATTAATTCTAAAATCTGGGAAATAATTAGTTAAAAATAAGCACAAAATTTTTTTAACAAAACACAGATTAAAATTTGTATTTTTGATAAAAAAATAAGTTTTTTCCAAGGAAGGAGACTTATGAAAATCAATGCCCTCCTTCCAAAAAGTAAATTTTATTGCTAAACCTATAAATTCTGCAACTAAATTTACGGATAAAATACTGTTTAAAATATAATATTGTTATTGAAAACTCTGATATCTATTTTATCTAATTTCCAATAATTAAACAATTTGTCTAAGACTTAGACCAGTGGTTCTCAAACCGTGTTCCACAATTACGCTTCCAGTGTTCCGCGAAAATAATGACATTTTATCTTTAAATTTGCATTTAAGATACATATCATCAAAATCCTCAATTAATTTTTTTATAAGATGATTCAATAAAAAAGCCGTTACATTAACATACAAATATAAAAGTGTTTATATTGCTTGTTATTGTTGCGCGTGGTATTTTCTTTGCTTATAAGAAGGCATTGTTTACGTTTACGACAAATTTATAGTAATTTGTGATTGGTCACTCATTGTGGGCAAGTATTTTTTTGTCAGTGTTCCGCGTTTTTATATTAATTCAGAACCACTAACTTAGACTCTAAGTCAACTCTCCTACCACTATTTAGATTAATTATAAAAATTTGATTCTCACTAAGACATTTCCAATGTCATTGAAATCAGAATATTCACATTAATTATTCACATTAAAACTCTTTTATAATTTCCTATTATTGGAATATATGATTATATTTTATCTCTCCGTGTTTATATAAATAATATTGTTAATAATAATACTGTTGTTTAAATATTGTAAATAAAATATATATTGAATAATTAATTTTAATTTATTCAATTTCTAAATTTTGCTGATTTATTATTAATCTTATACAAAACTCAAAATTTTCATTTAGATCTAAACAACTGTTTGTATTTTTTTTGAAAAAAATGATTTATGCAAAAGGGCTGAATTAATTATTTAATCCATTTATTGTTTTCCTTATATTTCCTAAGCTTTAAAATCGCAATAACTTTTACATTAAAAAAGACTGTTGAAAAAAGTTATGGGCACCACCACTTAATAATAATTTTCAAAGATCACGACAACTTTATATAATTATATATTTTAAGAAACCTTCAATTTTATTGAGACACGTAAAGAAAAAAAAATTATTTTAGTGATATATAATTTATTTTATATAATTTATACAAATTATTTTATACTTCTTTACGTAGCATATTTTATGTTAAAAGTGTTTTATTGAAATTTTAAATTACATTTTATTTTAAAAATATTTTTATTATTCATTTATACATTATTTATTGTGACATTATAAAAAAAATTAAAATGTGTTTAATATATTTCAAGCATTATTTTTAATTATAAATAAAATATTATTATTTATTTTTATAAACTTTCAATTCCACATCTGGATGTGTGAAACAAATAAATGAAAAATATCTGCTAATTTTTAGAAAAATTAAATAAATAAATCGTGATATCTCACAAGAAATTAATTAAATAGAATTTCCCAAACATGATTCTCACTAGACTGATAATGAGCATTTCGAATGAGAAATAATATATTTATTTTTAAAAGTAATTTTATTTTCAAATTTGATTAATTTTTAGAGTTTGAGAAACCCCCATAACCAGGGTTGTTAGAAGGTTTTATGGACATTAGACTTTAAAAAGAATGGTCCCCTGAAATTATGCTAAGGGTTCCACAAGTTATTGCAGCTAAACAAATTCTGAGGGAGTCATATACATTTTGTTGGGGTACTACAGTACTATTAAGGTTCCTTCGAAATATTATTGGAAGACTGATATATCAGTGTCCAAATCTAAAATTATTTTCTTTAATGATAAATATAAAAATAGTTTTAATAAGAAAAAATTTAAAGGCGCCGTGAAAATATTAAAGTAACAAAGGAGAAAGTATGCAGGGTCCAGAAACATTTTCCTAGATCCCTATAAAATCTTTATTCGCCACTACTTAAGGTATCTCCTCAGGGCAAACCTTGGCTTTAATATTAATAAAATATTGTGAAAATGCCATTTATAAAATATAGCATTTTAAGTTAGTTATTTTAGAGAATTTTAAACAAGAAATTTTGATTGATTTATGAGAAATTTCTATAAAAAAATAAATATGAATTAAATAATGATATATTAATTTTCAAAAGTAATATTATTTTCAAATTTATATATAATAATTTAATATATAATAAATATAATATTTAAAAATTTATATAAATATATTTAGAAATATTATAAGAACTTTTTTTCCAATTTCACTACTGATTTTTTTCAATATAATTTATTAAAAAGAGAGCTCGAAGACTATAAATCAGTAATATATCGATGTTTTTAATATTCACGAATTTTCGGCACTGCCTTTTCCAAAGTGAATTTTTAATTAAAAAATGAAATTAAGATATCTTTGTCAAATTTGAAATTTTAAGATTAAAATTTGAATGAATATATTGATTTATCAGCAAATATTTTTTGAAATAATTTCTATTAATCAATTGAGTCTAATAGTATGCTTGACGAAGAATTCATTTTAGGCGAGTTTGATAGTTATCGTATACGTTTAAATTTATGGGCAAATATTGCTTTAGTATTTTCGCAAAGAACTGGGAAATGACCAACAATAAGAATTAAGATGTTGCTATAGTAGATAGATATAATATACTTAAAGCATGTCAAGTTCGAGGATTTCATTTCTAATTAAATTGATTTGTTTTTCTTAATTAAATAATTTATTAGTTCGTATTTTCTAAATAACTTTGTCTAGATAAGCACAACAGTTTTATTATTATTATATATGTATTTGCTTCATCAATTGTTACCCACTCATATCAGTTCCTCCTGAAAATTAATATTTAAAAATTTAAAAAAATTTTTAATTAATATTTTGCATTTCAATTTTTTATTCTCAATTTGTGTTTGAATTTCTTTACACATAATCCTGTCTATATATTAAATGACATAACTCTAACATTACGTATCTGTGAAAAATATTTATTAATTTTGGCTTACATACATAAAGAAGAATTCTCATAGAGACACTGGAGTTCTATAGTCACACAAGGGCCAACAAGTAGAACATAAAATATCTATCCATTCTTTTGTTTACAAAACTTTGTTTACTGTAGTCATTATCTAACAAACAATCACTATTTGGAGATCACGAAATGAAACTCATTTTAATTATGAAATGACAGATGTGATCAATTTCCCCCAGGGCTAATTGATGTTTTAATATATTTAGACGTGAGAAAGTATCGGCTGTGATCAAATATTCAAATAAATTAGTCCCAAGTAACTTTTAAAAACAATTCGATCCATCCTTTCTATCTGGGAAAAATATAAAAATCAACAAATAAAACAAAATATTTCATAACAGCCAATATTTCTATCATCGGGACTGTGCCAATTTACAAGTGCATCCGAAGTTTTGTAGATTATCCCAACGGCAAATGCCAACAGAGACTGAAGCGAATAATTTCCCTAAACATTATCATGCACAAAACATCAAAATTTACTGATATTTTGCACCTCTAAAATAATTCTAACCGCATCAATTTTGTAAATATCATGAAAAAAATGGTTATAAAATAAAATAAAATCATAATTTGTTTTATCTGACCGAGAAGCTGTGCTAAAATATAAACAAAAATTTATTTCATTAATATTTGAACATATGATTGACATTCACGCGTTTCATTTATTTTAATTAGTGATCTGGAACAAAGATCCTCAATCATTTCTTTTTTCCAAATCTCTAAAATACTGGACTTTTGTGTTCCTTTTCATCTAATATTAATCCTTCAATATTTCGTTGCAAGTAATGTCTGAAAGCTCTACTACACATGTTGATTAACTCGGATAAATTAGGATAATAATGATTAACAAAAGAAATAAATCGTTGAAAACTTTTATTATTCAAACAACTTTTTTTAAACAAATATTTATTTCCAGAATTTTAATTATTATATTCAATTATTAAATTTTAATGTCATTAATCACGATTTACGTTAATAATAGCAATCACAAAAATAGCGAGTGGTTAAAAATAGCGACCATCAAAACAGCGATTTATTATATAAATTGAAAATTTATATATGGAATAAAATTATATTAATATATTAATATTAATATATTAATATAGAGTATATCAAAATTATTATTATTATTATTATTATTATTATTATTATTATTATTATTATTATTATTATTATTATTATTATTATTATTATTATTATTATTATTTTCAAAGATATTATTATTTTTAAAGTATTATTTATATTAATAATTTTAAAGTATATATAATAAATATATAATAAATCGCTGTTTTTATGGTCGCTATTTTTAACCACTCGATATTTTGTGATCACTGTTTTGCGATCGCTGTTTTGTGATCGGTATTATTAACGTACACCATTAATCACTACATACAGTGCCCCACAAAAGAAGTGGAACACACTGTTTCATGGTTACATCAAAGATTGACAGTTTTATGTTGTTCGTATACTATAGTAGTTATGGTCTTATTCTTTGGATATGATTTTACAACTTTGAAAAAGAGAAGTTGGATATTCGATTAACAACTAGAAATATGATGAGTCAAGAAGATTATTTGATATATGATTCTTTACATTTTCTGAAGAATTCGGCTTGGTATTTAGATTTTGAAAGTAATTTCAAGCTGCTTTGAGGTGTACGTCATCTGATGGTGCTCCTGGGTAAAATAGATCATTCACTAGACAGTTTTAGACTCAAAATGAAGCAAGTGATGAACCATGATGACTACTTTCTAGATTTCTCCAGCCTCCAAGTATATAAAGTATATATATTTTAAGAACTCCGCGTCTTGTCTGAAAAATGACCATTTCCTTAGTTTTATTTCAAGACTATATCTATTAAGCCAAGATAGAGTTTCGAATAGATATAGCTTATGCGTGTAAATATTCGATGAGACATTAATGATATCATTGACGTATGCAACATAATGTTGCAGGCCTTCCAAAACAATGCCCATATATTATGAAATGTCTGTGAAGCATTTAGTAGTCCAAAAGGCATAATCAAACAGCCCAAAAGGTGTTGTCACGACTGTTTTCGGGATGGATTTTGGTTCCATTAGGATTTGGTGGTACGTTTTAGCTAAATCTCATGATGAAAATATTGATCAATTAGGAAATCTTTGAAGGATATCAGAAATTAAAGGCATTGGGTACGAATCAAGTACTGCTATTTTGTTAACTGCTCGATAGTCACCACATTTATCTCAAATTATATATAAAAAGAAAAACAAAATAATATATAAAGTCGAAATGCTAAAATAAAGATATACACGTTATCAAACAAAGTAACAAAAGCCTAAAAAACAATGAAAATTTATATTACTAATTAATATTTCTCCTAGGAAAATTGGATTTCAAAAAACATAAAATATCTGCTGAACGATCGCTAAGTCTTGTTCTTATTTTAGACACAATATTGCCTGAAATTGAAAATACTCGTTCACTATCTAGTAATCTTGGTTTATAGTTTTTAGGGCCTCAAATAACAAATCTAAGTTCGGTATTCTTTTATGCGACGCCTCAAATAATGAAAATTCAGGTTTAAACGTCTTTGGATTTGTAATTTTTTCTTCAGGGTCTTCAAGAAACTTATTGATTGATTTTTCTATGGCTTCATTCAAAAACGTTTATTATTGATGAGCAGTTTCATCGATTTTCTCTTGATCAGGATCGGTTTCCATATAAGAATTGGGAAATATTCTATACAATATTTTCCCAGATAACTCAATAATTTTGATTTTTGAATCTACAGAAAGTACACTAGATTTCCTTCCAGAACTGGAAATGTTTTTTGCGGATTTTTAAAATACAGCAAAAGAGTTACTAATTCTATTTGTCTTCTTTCTTGAATCCGTTCTTCTAACGAATATACTAATTTTAAACTTATTTCAGTGTTTAAATTTTTTAGTTCATTCAATAAAAATTCAAATATATCTTCACTTGTTATTAAATCGGCATCTCGTCGCTCTAAGCCTTTAGCTGCTAAACGATAGTAAAAGACCAATTAAACTGAAGTTGAGAAAATGAAGTGTAAAATAGAGTTTAAGTTGAAAATATATCCTGACGACAGATCCATTTGCGGTGAACAGTTTTAATTCCGAGCAAGGCGTTCTTGGGAAGAGAAATCGTGGCAGAATTGATAAGGTTGAACCGGTATCAATTAAAAATGAGATACTTTTGAAGTTTATATTATTTATATGAACTGTAATAGAGAAGGCATTGCCATAAACTTGACTACCCTCAGTTCGAGCTGTGTGAACTGAGAGCGAACTTCGTAATTTGAGTATATATCGTAGTGAGAACATCTTTTCAGACAACTCAAAGCCTCTTCTTTAAATTGTGGAAGATAAATGCACATATTCAAAATCTCAATGTTGGGGCTTTTATTCTGCCAATTACAACCAACATAGCATTTCTTTGCATTGCTACCAAACGTTTTGTGATAATAGCAAGTCAGGTTGGTATTGGGTACTTTGGGTTTGAAGAAATTTTAAGTGACCTTTTTATATTGCTTTTGAGTCAAAGATATTGATAAAGAGGATTCCATTTTCGACATTTATTCAGTTAAGGTTGAGATATTCCATCGAATGTCTAAGATGAATAGGGTTGGAATTGAGCGGTTGATGTGGGTAAATTTAATATTATTTTGTCAGATAATTCCTGTAGGTCGCCTGTACTTGATCCCAGCAAAACAACTTTTACGGCAGTGGGCTGAGATTCCCTAAAAAATCTTTTAATGAGTGCCTTAATATTGAAACCAAATAGCATGGTTTCTATGTCAGATAATGTTTTCTTTAAAAAAACTGAAGGTATCAATGAACTAAGAAATTGTGAAATAAAGTAAGACTTAAAGAGTTTTTCTATCGGAGGTTTATAAGATTCAAAGAGTTTGAGTTTGGGTCTGAACACTACTAAGGGAAAAGAGAAAATTTGGTATATGCATTGAGTTATTATAATATCTTGGCTGTATGAATTCTTTCTTTTTGTTATGAGCCTAATATTACTTTATTTTTTCAACACATCCCTTTTAAAAATAATAACCTTGATTCCATAATTCTCAAGAATTTAACACCAAATGATGGATTCGTGTGCAGAAGAGTAATTCAGAATTGACAAAACATCAGTCAATTCTTTTATTTATACAGTTTCCGGTTTGATTAGAAATGGGAAGTCTCATATAAAATAAATTGATAAAGGTATCACAAGTATCCTTATCAACTGAAAGAACAAGAAGGTATTGCATTGTTAACGGACACCAAAAATTTACAAAACATACTCCATTTCATATCCACTGATTGCAAGACCTTATTTAGTAGTACTTGAATTCTTTGAAATTTTTATACCAAAATAAAGTTTTAGTGACTTTTGGTAATCATCTCTCCATAAAATGCTATATTTAAAAAATATATTAAAATCTTTGACATTATACGGAGCATTTTTTATATTTACATTTTTAAGTTTATTTGTTTTAATCAATAAATATAAATAATATTTCAATTTTTTAAAAAATAAAAATCTAACCGTAAAAACAGTTTTTAAATTTCTCTCTATATCATTCTCTCTTTTACATTCTCTCAAAATCAAAATTTCAATATTCTTGCTCAATGTTCTGAAATATTTAAAATTTTTCCAAAATCACCTAGTTAAGAAATTACTTTGAAAGGAACATTTTATTAATATTTTGAGAGAAATTATTTTTGAAAATATTAATAAAATTGAAAATTTTCAAAAAGCTTAATTATACTACCTTCGCTCGATCTGAAATTTTGGAAGAACGCATTGTTCTCAACGACGAATCTATCTGCCGAATTTCACTCGAGCCAACCACATGAAGTGGGTTAATTTGTAGTCGCTAGTTTTGCGTGACTCATACAAACATTCAAACATATATACAAAGTGAAGTTAATATAGAGAGTTTAACAATACCGAACTCTAAGGGTAAATGTTTTCTTAGTGACTTTTCTGTCATTTAACCCCTCACATTCCATTTCCACATATACTTTCAAAAAAAATGAGAATCTGCCTACTTTTTAGGTGCTAATTTCACGGATATTTTTAAAACCCAACCTAACACTAAACCAACACATTTATCTGACAGTCAACATCACTTGGTAGCAATTTCAATTTGATATTTTCTACAAATTATACTGAAATATGTCATTGTTTTAATTGAGATTAGGAAACCTCAGGAAATACAGTGAGAGACAAACGAAAATAATAAGCAAAAAAGATTGCTAACAATTCCTGCACAAGAAATTCTCGTCTCTTTTTTACTGACACGCCCAACCTCAGAGTTTGATATATTATTAGTCTTTTTTTTTACCTATTTTAGTTTATTTCTATTAATTTATTGAGGAAAATTCTAAAATTCTCGAAATATTTTCGAAGGAAAAATATTTGCATGTCAAATTGCAATCAGTAATTTAATTAATCAGTATTAGTAGGTAGAAACTAGCTTACCGCAACAATTACCCCCCCCCCCCCTGGGGGGGGGTAAAATTGTTGCAACTTTTTATTACGCAATTGTTGCAACTCACATTTTTTGCTTTCAGGGATTTTTGGTCCAAATTTTTTTTTATCAGACTATAGTGAAGGGGTCTCGATGGTCCTGGGATTTTCAATACAAAAAAAAAAAATTTCTATACAAAAACGATGGTCCTGGGATTTTCAATACAAAAAAAAAAATTTCAATACAAAAACGATGGTCCTGGGATTTTCAATACAAAAAAAAATTTCTATACAAAAACGATGGTCCTGGGATTTTCAATACAAAAAAAAAATTTTCAATACAAAAACGATGGTCCTGGGATTTTCTATACAAAAAATTTTTTCAATACAAAAATCCGACTACCAATAAAAAAGCATGGAATTTTCACACTATAGTGAGGGGGTCTAGATGGTCCTGAGAAATAGGTGGTCTACACTAAAAACGTGGTAAATTTTTCAGACTATAGTGAGGTGGGTCTCCTTAGTCCTGAGAAATAGGTGGTCTACACTAAAAAACGTGGTAAATTTTTCAATTGAAGTAAATAATGGTCCTAAAAATTAAATTACAATAAATTATGGTCAAAATTTTTGAATTACAGTAAATTATGGTCCTAAAAATTAAATTACAGTAAATGATGGTCAAAATTTTTGAATTACAGTAAATTATGGTCAAAATTTTTCAATTACAGTAAAATAAGGTCCAATTTTTCAATTAAAGTAAATAATGGTCCTAAAAATTAAATTAAAGTAAATTATGGTCCTAAAAATTAAATTAAAGTAAATTATGGTCCTAAAAATTAAATTAAAGTAAATTATGGTCCTAAAAAATTAAATTAAAGTAAATTATGGTTCTAAAAAATTAAATTAAAGTTAATTAAGGTCTAAATTTTAAATTAAAGTTAATTAAGGTCTAAATTTTAAATTAAGTAATCAATGGTAAAAAATTTTAAATAAGTAATAATTTTTAAATAAGTAAATTAAAGTAATAATTTTTAAATAAGTAAATTAAAGTAATGTAATAAGTAAATTAAAGTAATATTTTAAAATTTATTAACAAAAAGTTGAAGGTGTTTGAGAATTGAAATTTTTTAATGAAAATTTTTTATGAAATAATTTTTTAAGTAATTTTTAATAGAAATTTTTATGGAATAATTTTTTAAGTTAATTTTTAATGGAAATTTTTATGAAATATTTTTCAATGATAATTTTAGATGGAAAATTTTAAGATAATTAAATGAAATATTTTTCAAAGTCAAATGAAAATTTAAATGGAATAATAATAATAATAATAATAATAATAATAATAATAATAATAATAATAATAATAATAATAATAATAATAATAATAGTAATAATATATCAACCAAATACATAAAAATGAACTAGACACATAAAACACAAACAAATAACAAATGTAAAGATATAAAATTTATTCATCCAATATTTGCTTGTAATAAGCTCTTCTTAATTCTGCTAATAAAATATGAACAACTTCTTTCATCTTATATTCTTGGCAGCATCTACATCTAAACGGACATGGTAATTTCATCGGATCCATACATACTTCACAATCGTCTATGCATTTAAATCTCGATTCTTGGACAGATTCGAAATGTCTTCGTATAAGTTCTTCTATATTGATCCCCGTTAATTGCTTGATTCTATAAGCTAATAGTTCCGGAGCACAATACGAAAGTCTGTTCTTTATATTCGGGAACAATTCTTCCATCTTTGTAATATAGTCTGGAATATGTAAGCTTGCTTATCGTCATCCATTTTTGAATTTTTGTTATTGTAGATATTCAGTTAATTAAACACAATTAATTAAATTAATTTAATTAACTTAATAAATATTCCAATATTTCTTCATTTGTTGTGATATTTATAGTTAATGATTTAATGAATTTCTGAATTTCTTGAATTTGATTAAAATAATCAAATGTTTTAATCCCTAATATAACAACTTTCCCACTTGAAAAAACATTTACACATAGTGGGTTATACTTGAGAATACGTAAAGCTGGAAATATTTCAGGCTCGTAGTAACTATCGGTTTTCCTTGACAATGCATTTAAATCAACGCATGTACCCATATCTAACGTTAATGTAATTGATTGGATTTGTAAATCTTGAATTTGATATTTGAGATCGCCTTCCTGTAATGGTTTCTTACATCCCATTATCCTACATTTCCCGCTCTTGAAGAATAAAATTGGATATTTTCCACTTCTGTCCACGACATGTTGAGGTTTTCCTGATGGGAACTTCATTCCATTTACTACACATCTTCCTCTATAATTAATGTTGCTGATCATTGTAATTATTGTAATTATAAACAAATTAAATAAAATAATTTAATTAAAAAATGGAATTAAGAAATGACGCAGTATATCAAATAGTAGGACCTAGTGGAAGCGGAAAAAACTTTATTTGTATGTAATTTATTACAATCAAACATGTTTAAATCTAAATTTAATAAAATATATTGGCATCGAGGTGCAGATGAAGAACATGGATTAACTCAAAACAGTTTCTGTAAATTAAAAATGACAATAATTAAAGGATTTGATAAAAATTGGTCATCTAGATTACGCCAAGGTGATGTTATTATTATCGATGATCTGTACCAGGAAGCAAATAAAGAAAAGGATTTTAATAATTTATTTACAAAAATCAGTAGACATTGCGGAGTTACAGTTATTTTCATTACACAAAATCTTTTTCATCAAGGTGGAAGTCATAGAACACGTAATTTAAATGTCCAATATTTAATTATTTTCAAAAATCCTAGAGATCAAACAATAATAGATTTTCTTGCAAGACAAGCTTATCCAAATAATAGAAAATTTTTGATTGATTCATTCCAAGATGCGACAAAAATTCCTCATGGATATTTATTTTTTGATTTTACACAACAATGTCCAGATGATATGCGTATTAGAACTGATATTTTTATATAAACGGTGTTACGATTTATAAACAAAACTAAAAACTAAATAAAATTAATCATGTCATTTAAAAAAGTAGTTGTTAAAAATCTTCCAAGTGTTTCGAAGAAAATTACCAAGAAAACAAAACGTACAAAGAAAACAAAAAGCGGATCAAAAAGTACAAAAAGTACAAAAACTAAGAAACAAATCAAGAAGTGGATCAAATTATAAACAATCCGTCGTGTAAATTAATAATAATAATGAAATTTGAACGGAGTTTACCATATTTTAATGCTTTAATAAGGCACCAATTCGAAACGAATATCAATTTTACAATCTTTTCCATCATTTGTTATTGATGATTTACTTGAAGTTATTATAAATGTTGTCCGCGGTAATGTAAATATAACTAAAGCTAAAAGATTAGTATTGCAAAGACATAAAAGATCACTTTT